>CM031955.1:17106112-17128612 GCA_018749465.1 Paracanthobrama guichenoti
CCTTGTACAGTTCCAATTCCAGTTCCAGCTGCATTAACCGTAATTACAAGATGGCACCTTGTGGCATTCTATCCGGAGCTGTGCACATCCTAAGACCACTGATATATATAAGTGACTGGATTGCTCATTGCATTCTAAATTGTGAGTAGGCGGTGAAGCCACCAGAAGTGTTCGAGCAGCCATCTAACGATTCCCTGTACGACAGAGGGCATCATTGACTTACACCCAAAACATTGAACTAATATCACCCGATTTGCAGCATATAAGTTGTACATGAATAGTTTTTAAGATATATGTATGCACATTAATTAATACTTGATAATGTTTATGGTCTTTTCAGGCAGGATAAGCTGTATATAGAAATCATAAAAAAAAGAAATGATGTCTACTGCACACTGCCAACACAGGTAACTGAACTAAAACAAAATAGATTTCTTTATGTACGTAATTATGCAGGAAATATCAAGCATGAGCATATCTGGGATTGTTAGCAGACATTTATTTGAATACACATTAAATATGACAATACATACAATCCCTGATTACTAAATTGCACTGTATTATATTAAAAAGGTTGAAGCGACAGTGATGCTTGAAAATAAAGCTCCATGTCTTTAAATCTATAAGCAGCCAGCGTAATGTCTCTAAATAAGTCGTGAAGTGTGCATATTTCCTGATGTCTTTTTGTTAACCAACATCCACTTCAGACTCTTGGAGATTGTTAAGAAGCCATAGGTCAGCTCGAATTCTATGGCTTTTTACTATAGAATTAAATTTTGCAAATAGGCCTAAGTGTTATTTGTATAGTTAATTCTTAATTTAACCAACATTTAAGTCGTTATCTTTACTGCTTTACTGCAAAATACAAGCGGTTAAGCGAAAATACGGTTGAATCAGTTACTGTACAAATAAAAACAGTAGCCTATTATACAGTTTACATAATAACACAGTGTGCACACAGTGACTATACATGATTAATTAAGTTGTGTGCGCGCATGCCTAACAAAGTATAAATCTGTATTTAGATTTTAGAAGAATAACTTCGAAGATAACTTTTAATAAACGGGGGAAATTGGGGTTAAATTTAAAAGTTAAACTTAACTTTTTACTAAACGGCGGCCTGTGGTTAAAAGCACAGTTTTGTGTTTGCATGACGTGGACCTAATAGGGTTGCCATAGGGACACCCATTCACGACACCCAGACCAAACTCCCACCCCAAAAAAACAAAAACAATTGCATCAAGGACTGCATGGAAGGAATAAAGAATAAGTCATGAACTGATTATTTCAACAATGACAACTTGACACCTCAACAATAAACCATAACAAAACATGAGATCAAGTATGTGAACTTGCAACAGAACACATTTTATATTATTTTACATTTGATTATTTTATTTGTTTCTAAATAACTAAATATTCTTTATATAGTAGCCTATTTGGTGCACTTTAAAGGGATAGTTCACTCAAAAATGAAATTTCTGTCATCATTCTGTCATCTGTGCATACATGCTTTAGTAGCTACGTTAGAAGGAGCCTATGATTGAATCTGAAAATAAAGCAAAATAACTGATAAAAATGAGACTTAGTCCTCAGATGCCATGTCTGTAAATTATAGCAACAAAAAAAAGCATTCTTTCTATCTTAAACTGATTAATTAAAAGAAGTCATTACTCCACCATGACATCATTGCCCAACGTGGTTGAACGACAAATGTGTGACAATATGGTTTCGGGAAACAGTCGTGACTAGCTGGTTGATTTCTTCAATGATGCATTGTACAATGGTAGTTAAGCAGCAAGTTACGTCGTTGTACAGGCAACACACCCCGCATATAGAACTGGTGACATGTGCAGTATGTATTAGCTGGTGAATCGAGATGGCACTACAGGGCTGTTGGCTTATTAGGTAAAAGATTCATGAGCGAACAAAACAGTGTTTTTATCTCAGTTGGATGGCTGCACTGAAAATGCCTCAGAAAGTAAATGAAATTTTTGTTCCTCACTGCTAAATTTGTGTGGGCCAAAGCAAGTTGTGTCTGAAATGCAAACTGATCACTACTGGGTATGTTTTCCACAATCAGAGAACATAAAAACACTTACCAGAGCTAAAATTCCTGCTGTTTTATTGAGTTTATCAGATTGCTGGAGGGCCACAGTTTGAATAACTAATATATACACATCAAGGTTTTGTCCAGGAGCTCATCGCGCAAATTTGCATCATGGTTTTCAAGCTTCTTATATGGAAGTAAATAGACTTCATTCTAGCAAAGCAGCAAGTGGGGTTATCAACTGTCTGACTACCTCCTGACGTCGATGGAACAGAGATGATTTAGCTACATACACAAACATAAACACTACCATTAGGGATGGGATGGTATGAAAATTTCATATCATGATTATAGTTACCAAAATTATCACGATTATCAATATCACGGTTTTGTTAAAATGAGATTAAAGTGTTCAAAAATAACTGATGCACACATTGAAAACATTGAACAAGTTTTATATTTGGAAATTAACAAACAAAACAAGCAGCTCTATGCACTTTTTTTAAAGCAAAATTATATCCTGCGGCATTTCCTTCCTTATGACAACAACGCAATACAATACGTCTACAATAGCAACGCATTCCACAGCGCACATCCACATATCACAACAGGCGTGCTTTCGTTTCATTCAAATGCAACTTGCAGTCTTACATCTCTGTTTTTGATTGTATTGAAAATGAAATCAGAGGACTCTACTATTAATACTACTATAATATTGTTGTGATCATCTTGTCTGGACAGTTGTTTTGTATGCGGTACAATATGGATTTATAAACAGGTAAGATTTAAAACAATCTCAATTCAATATGTCCCCTTAATTTATGTGGTAAAAAAACTGTGTAATGAGTGTACAATGAATATACATTATTATCCCTTAAATGTCCCCCTTAATAGTCTTGTTTGAACATTCGTCTTTGGATCAAAGCCACTTGCTGCAAACTTCTCAAAACAACATTTTGTGTCCAATTATTTACATAGTTTTGGTATTGAGGTCAAAGTTAACTTGCCTTGCTTTCGCTATAGATCAGTGGGTGATGGTCACGAAGACGACTCGGCAGATTTGAAGTGTTTCCCCCCATTTCCGCGACTTCCTTTTTATATACTCTGCAGACAGGGTGACCATCCTTGATTAAGTTTCCCTCAAGACTTTTGTAAAAAGACAAAATATGACCACACCTCAGATTTGGTCCTTTTAGAAGGCTGAAAAATCCATTCCGCAAGTTTTCAAAATCGCGATACTCAAATGATAATTAAATTTTAAAAGATAATACTAACAGTCAGTACATTTTATCGTGGTTTATCGTGAAACCAATCGTCCCATCCCAAACTACCATCCAGAAAGACTAGAAAATTATATCAGCTTTTGTTGCATAATTTTAAATGGGTAATTTTTGCCCATATTCTCCATCTTCTTGCTCTCTTGTAGCCACTGAAAATGTTCCTTAATTCTAAATTGATAAGCAGCCTGATTATCAAAAATTTCAGATTACATACACACAGCTGGTCCAAAACGCAGCAGCTCGAGCTCTTACTAGAACAAGGAAGTATGACCATATTAGCCCGGTTCTGTCAACACTGCACTGGCTCCCTATTAAACATCGAATAAATTTTAAAATCTTGCTTATTACTTACAAAGCACTAAATGGTTTAGCTCCCCAGTACTTGAGCGAACTCTTAACGCATTATACTCCATCACGTCTATTGCGGTCTCAAAACTCTGGCCAGTTGATAATACCTAGAATATCAAAATCAACTGCAGGCGGTCAATTCTTTTCCTATTTAGCGCCTAAACTCTGGAACAGTCTTCCTAGCATTGTTCGGGAAGCAGACACACTCTGTCAGTTTAAATCTAGACTAAAAACGCATCTCTTTACTATGGCTTACACATAAAACATTATACATTTTTATTATTCAAATCAGTAAATGATTGTTAGGCTGTCTTTGTGGCGCCGCTGTGTTTGGTCGCCGTTCAGGTCGCTCCGCGAAGACTGTGCTTTTATTTACTATTTTACTTTCTTTTACTCTCAGTTTTTACAAACTTATCATCTGCATTGATCTACTACGACAGCAAAACTCTTTTGGACATTGGTTACCTCTACACTGGACTGTTTCAGGACACTTTCGCCGATCCTCTGTGGCCATCTGAGATTCTTCGCAACGCCGAGTTGAACAATGGCCAGAGCCAGCGGCGTAGAACAAAGAAACACCGTGGGAAACGTGCTGGTATCCGTAACAGACTGAGGAAAAGGGCATTCAGACCTCCTCTCCCGAGCATTCTTCTAGCAAATGTTCAATCCTTGGATAATAAGATGGACGATCTTAGAGCCAGGATAAGTTTTCAACGGGACATGAGAGACTGTAATATCTATTGTTTGTCCGAAACATGGCTCACGCCCGCGTCCCGGACACAGCTGTGGCGCTTCGTCGGAGAACTTCTCTGTTTTTCGGATGGACAGAACAGCCGAGCCGGTAAATCCAAAGGCGGTGGAGTGTGTTTCATGATCAACAAGAAATGGTGCGATCCCAGGAACATCACCATTCTCTCGCGGTCCTGCTCACCTCATCTGGAACATTTAACAATCATTTGCCGCCCATTCTATCTGCCTAGGGAGTTTTCTGCGGTTGTCGCGACCGCCCGTTTACATCCCACCGCAGGCAGACACAGCGCTGGCTTTATCTGGCCTTCATGATGTTGCCAGCGGCGTCATAAACCAACATCCCGACGCTGGCATTCATTGTCGCGGCGATTTTAACAAAGCAAACCTAAAGAAAGTCCTGCCAAACTTTCATCAGCACGTCTCCTGCCCCACACGAGGAGCAAACACACTGGATCATTGCTACTCTCGTTTAAGAACGCCTATAAAGCGCGGTCACTTCCAGCGCTTGGCAAATCGGATCATGCCGCCATTTTCCTCACTCCCGAATACAAACAAAAGCTCCTCCAGGAACCCCCGGTGAGGCGGGAAGTTAAGCGTTGGTCACCCCACTCAGAGACCGCGCTACAGGCAGCTCTGGGCGATGTGGATTGGGACATGTTCCGAGCGAGTTCAGCTGACGTGGCGAGTTCACAGACGTGGCGCTTTGCTTCATCAACACGCTTACAGAGCAAGCCACGCAAACAATAACAATAACGCCCTTCTCAAATCAGAAACCGTGGGTGGACAATTCAATCCGCGCGGCAGTGAACGCCGCGCACTGCTGCTTACAACGCCGGTCTCCATTCAGGGAATATGAATGAATACAGATCGTCCTGCTATGCTCTCAGACGAGCAGTTAAAGCCGCAAAACTCCGTTATAAAGACCGAGTGGAGTCTCATTTCCAACTCAACGACTCGCGCGCATGTGGCAAGGTCTGAGGTCCATCTGCTCCTTTGGATCTAAATCTCTGCAGAGGCAAGCGTTGATCCGTTGCTCGTGAACGAGTTAAACTCTTTCTATGCTCGCTTTGACTGTAACCGCGTAACGCGACTCCGCCAAGTGGCGCGTTAGAGAAATTACTCAGAGCAGCAACAATCACGTGATCTCTGTCTCGGAGGATGAAGTTCGGAGAGCACTCAAGCGTGTGGACGTTAGGAAAGCTGCCGGGCCGGATGGTATTTCAGGTCGTGTTCTGCGGTCCTGTGCTGATCAGCTCACCGGGTTGTTTACATTATCTTTAATGAGTCCCACGCTACATCTGTGGTCCCCACCTCCTTCAAAAAATCCACCATCATCCCTGTCCCTAAGAACAGTAAACCCTCTTGCCTAAATGACTATCGTCCAGTGGCTCTCACGTCTATAGTCATGAAGGTCTTTGAGAGACTCATTAAAAACACCATTTGCGCCTTCATTCCTGACACTTTGGACCCTCTTCAGTTTGCCTATCGTCCCAATAGATCGACTGAAGATGCCATCTCTCATGTCCTCCACTCCTCCCTCACTCACATCGACAGCAAAAGTGGGAACTACGTAAGACTGCTATTTATTGACTATAGCTCAGCCTTTAACACCATAGTTCCCACCAAGCTAACCTCCAAACTCCTGGATCTCGGCCTGAATCCTTCTCTCTGCCACTGGATTGAGGACTTCCTCACTGGCAGGCCTCAGGTGGTGAGAATAGGCCAGTCCACCTCTACCTCCATCACCCTGAGTGTGGGAGCTCCACAGGGCTGTGTCCTGAGCCCCTGCTCTACTCTCTCTCTACACGCATGACTGTTTGTCCACACACAGCTCCACCTCTATCATCAAATTTGCTGATGATACTGTTGTCCTGGGCCTCATTTCCAACAACAACGAGGACGGCATACTTGGACGAGGTGGAGCATCTAACATCATGGTGCCAGGACAACTGTCTCTCTCTGAATGTTGGCAAGACCAAAGAAATGATTGTGGACTTCAGGAAGAGACAGCAACGGACATACTCCCCCCTCATGATCAGCGGGTCACCAGTAGAGAGAGTGAGCAGCTTCAAGTACCTGGGAGTAAACATCTCCGAGGACCTGACCTGGACTGCTCACATTCAGACACAGGTGAAAAAAGCCAGGCAAAGACTGTACCACCTGCGCCAGCTGAGGAAATTCAGGGTTTCACCAGCTATCCTGAAAACTTTCTATTTAGGGGCGATAGAAAGTGTTTTAACTCAGTGCATCACAGCGTGGTATGGGAACAGCACCAGTCATGACCGCAAAGCCCTGCAAAGAGTCATGCGCTTATGACCTGTTTACATTTCACTGCCGGTTGTATATTCTGTATATAACTGTGTATGTGACAAATAAAACTCTTGAATCTTGAATCTCATTAACTAGGTCTTCCGGAACCGGGAACACTTCCCATAACACCTGATGTACTTGTTACATTATAAGAAGAATGGCATCTACACTAATGTTAGTCTCTGTTTATCCCGAGGTTTACTGCAGTCAGCCGGATCCGGGCCGTATCCAGATCAGATGGTGGACCAGCGCCTGGACATGACCAACGCATTCCCTGAAATGTCTGCAGAGAACATGTCAAATAAACTCCCCCGTAAATGCTGCATCGACACGACATCCTCATTAAACCCGTCTTCGGCGTGACGACTCCAATCTTTCGAATAATCTTACGAATATCTATTTGCCTAATATGAATTAAGACCTGCTATGTTGCCAGAATTATAATCATACACTGTTTGTTCGTCGGCCAGAGGAGAACTGGCACCCCGACTGAGCCTGGTTTCTCCCAAGGTTTTTTTCTCCATTCTGACCCTGACAGAGTTTTGGTTCATTGCCACCGTGAAGCCTTCTGGCTTTTGGCTTGCTCAGTTGGGGACACCTAAATTTCATCTATATTACTGATCTGCCCGCATTGACACTATATGATACTTGAAATTAGCTGGATAACATCACTGTTTCACCAGAACGGCTGTACAAATTCTGTTGCATTATTTTCCTGTTAAGAATGTGAAGCTGCTTTGAAACAATTGGACTTGTTAAAAGCGCTATATAAATAAAGGTGATTTGATTTGATTTGATAACAGATGGGCGCCACAAGAACTTCACACTATTTTAACATTATTATAAAGTGAACTTAAATCACACCCTCAGGACAAATTTAGAAAAATTAAAGAAAAAAAAAAAAAAAAAAAAAAATTCCCTGTAAGACTTTTATTTTGCGCCCAAGAAGGTTAAAAAACCTGTGGGGAAAAAGCTAAAGATTTTTACAGTTTAAACAAATCGAAAATGAATAGACAGCTTTTCAGCTGGTGTCCATCAGCATGTACACTGATTTGGGGTCTCAACTTGGGAGCCCCAATCACCTCTGAGTGTTTAGAAAAACGGCCAGTGAGTGGAATTTGGAGAGTGCATCCACTCATTAGGTTTTTGCTTCATAGCCGAATAGCTCTAAAAGAGCTAAAGATGGTTGCATTGAGGAGATCTCTCTGGCTGGAACTGTATGGCACATTCAGCAGTGTTTCACCAATCACTGTTTGTGCAGTGATTCCACCCTGGGTGCTTCAGCATAAAAGAGTAGATTTCCCTTAAAGAGTAAGCACAGGCAGCGAGCATCGTTTTTTTAAGGGATGCATTTCCGTCCGTGTGTTCCTGGATGTGGTCTTTTCCTGTCCTCAGGGAAATCTGAGGGTTTTAGTGGGAGCCCTTCCGCCGGGCCATTCCCCACGGACCTCCCACTCCTCCAGCATGTCGTGTGCCATCGAGCTTCTGGATGAAGAGGGTCCCTCTCAGGGGGGACCCAGCGTGTCATTCGGGGCTCCGAGCAAGGATAATATGTCAATAGCTTCATCTGAGAGTGGGCTATTGTCCTCTGTAGATAAAAACTAAACTGAGCTTCCCCCTCTGGGGTGATCATTTACAGTGAGATTCCCGTTTGCCTCCCAGGAATCCTCCCACTGTCTGCTCTTTTACTCCCTGACCAAGGCACCCCTCGGCATGGACATGCTGGCACACATCTGACCCCAGGGCCTACGCAAATATGCATTTCCCCCAGTAAGCCTGCTTCCACAGACAATGCAATGTCTGCATGGAAGACGATAATCAGATCTTGATGGTTGTGCCTTACTGGCCAACCAGAACCTGGTTCTCAGACCTGATGCTCCTCACAACAGTTCCTCCCTGGAAGATTTCTTTGAGGAAGGACCTTATTTCTGTAAGGCAGATGCCAGGATGTCTGGCCTGAGAAACTAAGAACTTTCCTAAGGATTAACATTTGAACACTCTCCTACAGCACCATCCGAGACACCATACTGATACACTCACACCTCACCCTCACACTTTGCCCATCACCCTCTGTACTTGTATTTTTTCTCCATGAAAACCCATAAAACCACAAAACCTATATAAATGTTAAGTGTGTACAATGAGAAAATATACACTCACCTAAAGGATTATTAGGAACACCTGTTCAATTTCTCATTAATGCAATTATCTAATCAACCAATCACATGGCAGTTGCTTCAATGCATTTAGGGGTATGGTCCTGGTCAAGACAATCTCCTGAACTCCAAACTGAATGTCAGAATGGGAAAGAAAGGTGATTTAAGCAATTTTGAGCATGGCATGGTTGTTGGTGCCAGACGGGCCGGTCTGAGTATTTCACAATCTGCTCAGTTACTGGGATTTTCATGCACAACCATTTCTAGGGTTTACAAAGAATGGGAAAAACATCCAGTATGCGGCAGTCCTGTGGGCGAAAATGCCTTGATGCTAGAGGTCAGAGGAGAATGGGCCGACTGATTCAAGCTGATAGAAGAGCAACTTTGAAATAACCACTCGTTACAACTGAAGTATGCAGCAAAGCATTTGTGAAGCCACAACACGCACAACCTTGAGGCAGATGGGCTACAACAGCAGAAGACCCCACCGGGTACCACTCATCTCCACTACAAATAGGAAAAATAGGCTACAATTTGCACAAGCTCACCAAAATTGGACAGACTGGAAAAATGTTGCCTGGTCTGATGAGTCTCGATTTCTGTTGAGACATTCAGATGGTAGAGTCAGAATTTGGCGTAAACAGAATGAGAACATGGATCCATCATGCCGTGTTACCACTGTGCAGGCTGGTGGTGGTGGTGGTGTAATGGTGTGGGGGATGTTTTCTTGGCACACTTTAGGCCCCTTAGTGCCAATTTTACCTGAGCATTGTTTCTGGCCATGTCCATCCCTTTATGACCACCATGTACCCATTCTCTGATGGCTACTTCCAGCAGGATAATGCACCATGTCACAAAGCTTGAATCATTTCAAATTGGTTTCTTGAACATGACAATGAGTTCACGGTACTAAAATGGCCCACACAGTCACCAGATCTCAACCCAATAGAGCATCTTTGGGATGTGGTGGAACGGGAGCTTCGTGCCCTGGATGTGCATCCCACAAATCTCCATCAACTGCAAGATGCTATCCTATCAATATGGGCCAACATTTCTAAAGAATGCTTTCAGCAAGATTCAAGAGTTTTATTTGTCACATACACAGTTATATACAGAATATACAACCGGCAGTGAAATAGAAATAGAATAAAAAAGTACTAATACACACACATACATATATATACATATATATATATATATATACATATACATATATACATATACATACACATATACATATACTCACCTAAAGGATTATTAGGAACACCATACTAATACTGTGTTTGACCCCCTTTCGCCTTCAGAACTGCCTTAATTCTACGTGGCATTGATTCAACAAGGTGCTGAAAGCATTCTTTAGAAATGTTTTTTGATGAGGAAATGAGATTTGTGGGATGCACATCCAGGGCACGAATCTCCCGTTCCACCACATCCTAAAGATGCTCTATTGGGTGGGGGCCATTTTAGTACAGTGAACTCATTGTCATGTTCAAGAAACCAATTTGAAATGATTCAAGCTTTGTGACATGGTGCATTATCCTGCTGGAAGTAGCCATCAGAGAATGGGTACATGGTGGTCATAAAGGGATAGACATGGTCAGAAACAATGCTCAGGTAGGCCGTGGCATTTAAACGATGCCCAATTGGCACTAAGGGGCCTAAAGTGTGCCAAGAAAACATCCCCCACACCATTACACCACCACCACCAGCCTGAACAGTGGTAACAAGGCATGATGGATCCATGTTCTCATTCTGTTTACGCCAAATTCTGACTCTACCATCTGAATGTCTCAACAGAAATCGAGACTCATCAGACCATGCAACATTTTTCCAGTCTTCAACTGTCCAATTTTGGTGAGCTCGTGCAAATTGTAGACTCTTTTTCCTATTTGTAGTGGAGATGAGTGGTACCCGTGGGGTCTTCTGCTGTTGTAGCTCATCCGCCTCAAGGTTGTGCGTGTTGTGGCTTCACAAATGCTTTGCTGCATACCTCGGTTGTAACGAGTGGTTATTTCAGTCAAAGTTGCTCTTCTATCAGCTTGAATCAGTTGGCCCATTCTCCTCTGACCTCTAGCATCAACAAGGCATTTTCGCCCACAGGACTGCCGCATACTATTCCCTTTTCACACCATTCTTTGTAAACCCTAGAAATGGTTGTGCGTGAAAATCCCAGTAACTGAGCAGATTGTGAAATACTCAGACCGGCCCGTCTGGCACCAACAACCATGCCACGCTCAAAATTGCTTAAATCACCTTTCTTTCCCATTCTGACATTCAGTTTGGAGTTCAGGAGATTGTCTTGACCAGGACCACACCCCTAAATGCATTGAAGCAACTGCCATGTGATTGGTTGATTAGATAATTGCATTAATGAGAAATTGAACAGGTGTTCCTAATAATCCTTTAGGTGAGTGTATATACACATATATACATATATATATACATATATATATACACACACACATACATATATATATATATATATATATATATATATATAAAAATATTATAAATAAATCAAGTCAGGTAGAAAAAAATAAAAAATAAAAATAAAGAAGTGGAATAAAATAAGTGAAGTAAACTGTGCAGTGAGTAAACTGTAGACTTCTAAACCTGTTTGCACATTATACTACTTTGTACATTTGTTAATCACATATTTATAACAGGTTGTTACACAGTAACAACGAGAACAGAAAGTGCAGTGCAATGTCAGTATATCGATGGTCACGTGATGTTAGGTGACTGAGTTCAGGAGTCTGATGGCCTGGGGGAAGAAGCTCCTCCTGAGTCTCTCAGTTTTGGCCATCAGGCTTCGGAAGTGCTTACCAGATGGCAGCAGCGTGAAATGAGGGTTTGCACGGTGATTAGAGTCCTTGATGATTTTAGTAGCTCTACCTTTGCAGCGTTTGGTGTAGACGTCCTGCAGAGACGGGAGAGCTGACCCTGAGATACGCTGTACATACCACGCTGTGATGCAATTAATACACTTCCTATCGCCCCTAAATAGAAAGTTTTCAGGATAGCTGGTGAAACCCTGAATTTCCTCAGCTGGCGCAGGTGGTACAGTCTTTACCTGGCTTTTATCACCGGTGTCTGAATGTGAGCAGTCCAGGTCAGGTCCTCAGAGATGTTTACACCCAGGTACTTGAAGCTGCTCACTCTCTCTACTGGTGACCCGCTGATCATGAGAGGGGAGTGTGTCCGTTGCGGTCTCTTCCTGAAGTCCACAATCATTTCTTTGGTCTTGCCAACATTCAGAGAGCGACAGTTGTCCTGGCACCATGATGTTAGATGCTCCACCTCATCCAAGTATGCCGTCTCATTGTTGTTGGAAATGAGGCCCAGGACAACAGTATCATCAGCAAATTTGATGATAGAGGTGGAGCTGTGTGTGGACAAACAGTCATGTGTGTAGAGGGAGTAGAGCAGGGGACTCAGGACACAGCCCTGTGGAGCTCCCACACTCAGGGTGATGGAGGTGGAGATGAACTGGCCTATTCTCACCACCTGAGGCCTGCCAGTGAGGAAGTCCTCAATCCAGTGGCAGAGAGAAAAATTCAGGCCGAGATCCAGGAGTTTGGCGGTTAGCTTAATGGGAACTATGGTGTTAAAGGCTGAGCTATAGTCAATAAATAGCAGCCTTACGTAGTTCCCACTTTTGCTGTCGATGTGAGTGAGGGAGGAGTGGAGGACATGAGAGATGGCATCTTCAGTCGATCTATTGGGACGATAGGCAAACTGAAGAGGGTCCAAAGTGTCAGGAATGAAGGAGCAAATGGTGTTTTTAATGAGTCTCTCAAAGACCTTCATGACTATAGACATGAGAGCCACTGGACGATAGTCATTTAGGCAAGAGGGTTTACTGTTCTTAGGGACAGGGATGATAGTGGATTTTTTGAAGGAGGTGGGGACCACAGATGTAGCGAGGGACTCATTAAAGATAGATGTAAACAACCCGGCGAGCTGATCAGCACAGGACCGCAGAACACGGCCTGAAATACCATCCGGCCCAGCAGCTTTCCTGACGTCCACACGCTTGAGTGCCCTCCGAACTTCATCCTCCGAGACAGTGATCACGTGGTTGTTGCTGCTCTGAGCGATTCCCTCTGACGCGTCACTTGGCGGAGTCGCGCTGCCGCAATTACAGTCAAAGCAAGCGTAGAAAGAGTTTAACTCATTCACAAGTAACGGATCAGCTCTGACCTCTGCAGAGGATTTAGATCCAAAAGAGCAGATGGACCTCAGACCCTGCCACATGCGCTGCAAGTCGTTGAGTTGGAAATGAGACTCCACTCGATCCTTATAACGGAGCTTTGCGGCTTTAACTGCGCGTCGCAGAGCATAGCAGGACGATCTGTATTCAGTCATGTTCCCCGATAGGAGACCGGCGTTGTATGCGGCAGTGCGTGTGTTCACTGCAGCGCGGATTGAATTGTCCACCCACGGTGGCAGATGATTGTTAAATGTTCCAGATGAGGCGAGTAGGACTGCGAAAGAATGGTGATGTTCCTGGGGTCGCACCATTTGTTGTTGATCACGAAGCATACTCCACCGCCTTTGGATTTACCGGCCTCGGCTGTTCTGTCCATCCGAAAAACAGAGAAGTTCTCCGACGGCGTCACAGCTGTGTCCGGGACCGCGGGCGTGAGCCATGTTTCGGACAAACAATAGATGTTACAGTCTCTCATGTCCCGTTGAAAACTTATCCTGGCTCTAAAATCGTCCATCTTATTCTCCAAGGATTGGACATTTGCGAGCATGATGCTCGGGAGAGGTGGGCTGAATGCCCTTTTTCTCAGTCTGTTGTGGATCCCCGCGCGTTTCCCACGGTGTTTCTTGATTCTTCGCCTTCTACTCTGGCCATTGTTCAACTTGGCGTTCCGAAGAATCTCAGATGGCCACAGAGGATCAGTCAAAGTGTCCTGAAACAGTCCAGTGTAGAGGCAACCAATGTCCAAAAGAGTTTTGCTGTCATAGCAGATCAATGCAGATGATAAATTTGTAAAAATTGAGAGCAAAAGAAAGTAAAATAGTAAATAAAAGCACGGTCTTCGCGGCGCGACCTGAACGGCGACCGAACACGGCGGCGCCACCTTGTTGAATCAATGCCACGTAGAATTAAGGCAGTTCTGAAGGCGAAAGGGGTCAAACACAGTATTAGTATGGTGTTCCTAATAATCCTTTAGGTGAGTGTACATGTTTGATATTATTTGAAATGTCTCAGTGCGACTTGTACAAAGGTTCTCATCCCCATAGAATAAAACCAAAAGTTAATAAAGGTTTTAAGAGTTTAGAGATATTTTGCTTAATGTGGGATGGGCGGGCCAAATGTTCTCTACCTCCTGCCATCAATACAGAGTTGATTAATGTAAATGTCCATTGTTAACACATGTTTCCATTTGAAAGAGGTTTTTATCTTGGTCTGGGTATTTAAGGAGATGTTGCAGAAACTTCAGGGCTTGAACTTTTATATTGGTCAGCCCGTAAACGCTGAGTGTCTACTAGATGCTCAGCGTTATGTAATTTTCAGAAGTTAGGTATCCATATTTTATTCTTTACTTCAGAGCATTTGATGTTATGTATGGATTATCTTTGAATTGATTATGTAATTGGCATGATACATTTAACTGACTAATAATAAATTGTTACTCTGGGATTATTAACTATCTCTAGTAGATTATGAACGGGTATAATAAAGGGTTAAACAGAATAATTAAATGTGTAGTTAAACTATTAAATATAAATGACCAAATAACCAATTGGCATTTTAACCTAAATTAAAGGCATCTCATTAAAGGCAACCTCCACGCATGGCATCTGGACGGGACGTGGGGAACTTAAGTGGCCTACCACCAGTGGGGGTAGACACGATCACTCAAGCCAGAGTTTATCCCCAGAGAAGACCCCCGAAGATGCCCAGTCAGCTCTGTGCTTTCCTTTATGCAAGAGAGGCTGGAACAGAGGCTGTCTCCCTCCACCTTGAAAGTGTATGTTGCCACCATTGTGGCACATCACGTTGCAGTGGATGGTAGGTCACTGGGAAAGCACAACCTGATCATCAGGTTCCTGATCCTCCCAGGCCGTGCCTCATCCCCTCCGGGGATCTCTCTGTAGTCCTTTCGGGTCTGCAGAGGGCTCCTCTTAAGCCGCTGGAGTCAAGATTAAGATCTTGTCTCTAAAGACAGTGTTCCTGTCCTGACTGCCCTCACTTCTGTCAAGAGACCTGCAGACAGCAAATCGTGTCTTGAATTTGGGCCAGCCATTTCTTACATGATCCCGAGACCCTGGCCCAGATATGTGCCCAAAGTTCCCACCATTCCCTCTCGGGTCCAGGTGGTGAACTTGCAAGCACTGTCACTGGAGGAGGCAGACCCAGCCCCTTGTGTCGCTATGTCCCGCCCGCAGCAAATACTGTAATTAAATTGATTAAATATGTGATATAAATGTCATTTTTATTATCAATCACCCTTTTTTGGTAACTTAATTTTTTGCAATTGCTCTTAAATGACAGCATAACTTAAATGTCACATCCTTTTGATTTTCCTTCTAAAAACGTCCTTCACATAAATCCTTCACATAAAAATCTGTATACAGGCTTTTTATAGACAACATAGGAAGTCGGTGGAGGTCTTCTTTTTAAGCTTCATCACAAGCTGTTCACACACTGGCAATAAAATGTGAATACAAGAAAATTCTTACATACAGCCCCTTTAAATCTCACATTCTGTAAAGGAGCAAACAGGGATACCAAATTAAACACTTACTGTAATTATGTTGTTGGCTTTCATGCAGGTTTAAAAAGTGCTTACTAGTGTATGTCAGTGTTTTAGAAGTGCCCAGATGACAAGAATAAAAGTAGAAAGAGAACACTCATACCCCTTTTCCACCAAGGCAGTTTGAGTGCTGGTTCGGAGCCAGAGCCTATTTTGAAATCGCTTATTTGTCTTTCAATACCCAAAGCACCAATTCTGAACCAGGAAAAGTGGTTCTTAAGTAGCACCAAAACATTGCTGGTCTAGAAGTAAGAACTGCTTGTGTCAGGGGCTGGGGGTGGGGTTACCCCCACAAACACAAACTTATGACCGCCATTTTTGAAATGGCACCTAATCGAGCTAAAAGCAGCTTGATTGTAATCTCCATATATTCAAATTACGGCGAGCTGCGTGAATGCGTTGGATTCGCTGTGTTTGGATATCGATGTAGGTTCGCAAAGCTATGTGCATCAATAGTAATGTAACGTCCCCCATTGTTGATGGAAGGCTTGTGGATTGGCGGCACGCTGAATGATCGCCATATGCCATCAAAGTACCACGCACAAGAGCGTTTGGCAAGCATACAACTCCTTATGCTTTTAAATTTTTGCGGTACTTTGTTATACACCTATCAGTCTGCACAGTGCCGATGCATCTCAAACAAGACGTATACAGTGACGTAAGACCACTCTGTGGTGGCTCTCTAGCCCGTGGAAAGTCAAACCGGTTCTTAGAAGGCTCGTCAGTCAAACCAACTCCGAGCCGGTAAAATAATCCTATATGTCTTTATACGTAGCTTCAGAGAATCCTCACACTCTCTGCAAACATACAAGACACACTCTGGCAAAATTACAAATAAAAAGTATAAAAGAATCAGGATGCTTTCTTGAACAGAGTACATCAGAGCAGTCCTCTAGATCACCAGTGCAAATGCTACACAGACACTAGACAACAAATGACAAAGGAGGCGTCTTAAAAGTAACAATTTAGGTGCCCGTTACACAGTGCTTCTCACATAATATCTGTAGAGCATCCACTAGAGTTCAATAATTACATCAGAGTACTGTGATAAAGAGCCTTCATCTTGTGTGTCCTATGAAGCACTGGGCCTGCTCTCTCTTGCTCTGCTCTTGTTTATAGCTGTGAAAGAACAGGGCAGCTGTAGGGTGGGTAAGATCACACCAGGTCAAAACCACTTTAAGAGCTGACATATCTGTGCCATTTCCCCTGTGCATTCTAATGCTCTAAGCCACGACTTCTCCTGAGGACTCATTTACATGCAGGCACCACTGGAAACCAGCCACAGCAAAAAGGTGTGTGTTTGAAAGTAAGAGACAGGGAGAGAGAGATCAATAACCATACACGCAGCTATGCAAACACTCGGATGGCAATTTCTTCAGAGGAAAAGTGGTGTCTGCCAGCATAAAATGTATAGTTGCAAAAGGTTTGAAAACTGTCAGATGCAAACTTCTTCAGAGGAAAAGTGGTGTCTGCCAGTATAAAATTTGTAGCTGAAAAAGGTTTGAAAACTGCCAGATCGCTTAGAAAACAAATAGTGCCACTCTCCTCAAAAGCCACACAATTTTTAGGTGTCATTCATGTCTGTAGCACAAACACTGCGGGGCAAGTTACATTCTGACATTTAATGGAACTCTAAGAATGCAATTGTATACATGTACAGTATGAGGGATTAAAAACAAATGAAAAGCCTGTTTTTGTTAAAGCTTAAATAAAATTTAAGATCTGTCATGCAATGATGTTATCACAGAAAATAATGGCGGCCTGTCCATCAGATTTGTGTACAGTATCAGGGTTTAAAAACAGTAATGAAAAGCTTGTATTTTTGTTGAAGTGCTTATAATTGAGATGCAAAGTTTTTGGGTGGAAAAACTAGCTAAACGAATTACCTTTTGGTTATGGTTACAATTCCATGTAACATTTTAAAAGTGCTTTAAAATTTCTGGTATGCGTTCCCTTTCTGGTATGCTTGTGTGCATTGTGTGAAAATGACCTGTGGAACATTTTCAATTTACATGAACTGAAGTGAAAATAACTGTTGCATTTGGACATGCATGGAGAGATCAGACACATGCATGTCCCTTAATCCCAGTCCTGCTAACTTCCTGTCTCAGACGCTATCCAGAGAGCCAGAGACAAAGCAGAAGAGTCCAGGAACACCATAAATACAGCCGGGGGAGGAGAGATAGAGTGGAGGGAAAGAGGATGGAGAAACAGAGCCAAGCAGAGGTAAGAAGAGAATATGCATGAAGGAGAACAATAGTTCAGAGGAAAAATAAAATGAAGAGAAGAATGGAATAATAAATGAGAGAAAGGCTTGCAAATAATTCACAGCACACAAGCCTGTGCATATGAGATGATCTTGTTAAAAAGAGAATTATGGGACAACTGTGGACATCAATTATGGCTGTGTAAACTGGCTGCTAATTACAGAATTAGATCTAGATTTTAAAGCAACTTGGGGCTTTTTATAAATATGGAAAAGCCTAATGAATGTGAGTTGAAGAGAGACAAGTTATGTGTGCCAAAGTTTAAAGGGGCTATATGAAAGAATTATGTATTTAATCGCATTTCATTGCCAGCGCCTCGCTACCATTCTATGATATGAAATGAATACAATACAACAAAATGCAGAAAGAGCTATTCTATACTGTAATGTCAATGTGTCATGCAAAGAAAAGATTACTTCAAACTATAGACTCATATAGCCAGCTCTATATAGTCTCAAATATACTTTATAAATCAAACCATCATAACCGTGTAATTTGAATGCCGGATGCTGGTAAATTGCAGAGCTTGAGCAAACATATCCACATCAAATACTTTCTTAACTTCTGTTTTCTGACCAATGTCATTTTTTGTTGCGTGTTTATTTTGTTATTGAGAAGAGAGCATGCAGCACACATGGACGGCATCTGGATGTTCATTAAGAGTATATTTTTTTAAAAAGGTATTTCCAACTTTTTACTCTTACTTTTTGCTTTTAACTTTCTTGTGTTACTTTGCTTGGATGCAAAAGAAATTTGCCATTAGTATTTCGGGGCATTGAATTACGTAAGTGTGCACGAGTGCAAGCACTAGCAAAGTTGCTGGCTGCAGTTCTCTACATGACCACTGGTGTCACTAATAATACTGGTTTCTGAATTGTACATTAAAACCCCTTTAATAAAGGGTTAGGGGTATGTTCAAAATCACAAAATAACCAATAAAATGCTGCAATATCTAAGCACAATTCATTTGTTGTCCCCTAATAATAATTGATTTCTCATCTCTCTCTCAATCTGGCCTCTTGATGAAATAACAGATTATCATCACAGATGGAGTGAATGGTTGTCTTCAGTCATACTGAGAATTATAATCCCATGCTGACAGACTAGGAAATGTGGCCTAGAATAAGATCAAGCTGTTTTAATCCATGTATGTAATGGGGAAAAAATATTTCAAAATGTCCCTTGCTTGAGTAATCAGAATCAAAATCAGGATAATTTTATTTATTACTGTGAACTCACTTCTCACAGTGGCCGTCCTGGTGCAGTTGTAAAGGATGGCGAGCTCTCCAAACACCTTTCCTGGTCCCATAGTGCACAGCTTCAATCCTTCTTTAGTCACTTCAACCTTTCCCTCTGAAAAAAAAAAGAAAAAACAAAACACACCACAACTGTAAATAACACAAAAAACTTTGAAACAACGTGTACATACTGAAATAATTTAGAGACATTTAATCGGGAGTTAGGTCTTAAAACCAGAACACATATACATATGTATATATGAGAGAACAGACAGAAACGATTGGCTGGATATGACATATGCTGTGCTGGTGCTGTATTATGATTCATGAAAGAGCACACATCACAGCCTTCAACACACCTTTAGTGTAACTGCAAATTAAAATACACCTGCGGCTCTCTCTCTCATTCTCTCAGAGGTGTGAACTGTAGATGGGCTGATATGATACATTACGAGCAGAATAACAGGAAGTTGAACACCTTTTCTCACTTTTCAACAGCTGAGTTTCACTTTTCACATAGACAGTTTCACAGACATATAGACAGACCATGAGAGAAGAGACGATGCAGGGAAAGATGGAAAAGGTGTGTGAAGGGCATATCAAGGTTTTAGAACGAAAAGACAGTGAGTGTAAAAATACAGTGACACACTAGATGTAGGCGGAAGTACCGCATTTACAAAGCGAACGTGCGAAGACTAATACAAACGCCCTTTACCAAAAAAAAAAAAAAAAAAGAGTTTTTTTGAAAACACAATAACTTTTGAATGGTCCTCCTTCTCCACACTTGTAAACACTGGGGCAGTACTTCCACCTACGTCACGTACGACCTTTCCAACGTGATTACACAATGCGTGGCGCATCACAGAGCAGCGCAAGACAAGCAATTGTGGTTAAAAAGAATAAATTATAAAAATTTAGAAAATGACCGATCGTTTCACCAAATAAGTCAAGTCACCTTTATTTATATAGCCCTTTTAACAAGTCCAATTGTTTCAAAGCAGCTTCACATTGTTAACAGGAAAATAATGCAACAGAATTTGTACAGCGGTCTGGTGAAAACGGTGATGTTATCCAGCTAATTTCAAGTATCATATAGTGTCAATGCGGGCAGATCGGTAATATAGATGAAATTTAGGTGTCTCCAACTGAGCAAGCCAAAAGCCAGAGGCAACGGTTAAATAAGACACGATTCCTCGGCTGGGATCATGCAGAGCCCTTCGAAGCCCTTTGAAACGGCATTGATTTGGACCTTCAACCCACTGGTTGCAATTGAAGTCCATTATATGGAGAAAAATCCTGGAATGTTTTCTTCAAACTTAATTTCTTTTCGACTGAAGGAAGATGGATGACATGTGGGTAAGTAAATTGTCAGGAAATTTTCATTTTAAAAGTGAACTAATCCTTTAAACCGATTAAAAGCGCCAACAACGTGTGTGGTCATGTAAAAAACACGTTAAATCATTTTTCTTTATCCCTTTTCCTGCTCACATCTCCTACAAATGCCTATACAATAAGGTTAGCCGCAAAAAGTAGTCTGTCCACGCCTTTTTAGCACTCATATTTCACTGTGTTTTTAGTAAATCCTTTTTAACGCCAAAAGAGGGTTTTGCGCTGGCACCAGCTGTTAGTAAGTCTGACCCTAAGAGAAAAGAGAGAGAGTTGATGACCCTTTCCTTCTGATGGACTATTTAACTAGTCATTAATATTCAGCTCTGGCAGAACAGGATTATAGGGCAGAATGACTTTCACATGGCCTTGACCTAATCAAACCTTTCTCTGCATTCAGTTCAAAATTTACTTTTTGCCACACTTGCCAATGGCGAATGAATTGAGAAAAATCACAGGCCATAAAAAACTGGATTTAACATCTGTGGACAATGGAATTATTTAGATGTTTTGGTCATTTTGTATACTTTATGTCAAACAGCACAGATCATTGTGTGATTCGCAGCATCACATCTGAGATGAGCCAGTCTCCATCTGTTGGTGATATTTCTGTTTTAGTGGCTTAATGAGAGAAAAATTCCACATATGAGTCACCACATGGAGTTCTTGAGAAAATAAAGATGAGGCATTCTGGATTAACTTCTGATAACATTTCCATTGAGGTAGTAGATGCAACAGATTTTCCATGACCTGGCCTGTCATGCCTTTGATTTGAATAACTCACATCAGAGAGACTTAAAAGCATGTTGTGTTGCAGCTCCTAAAAGTCATTCGGTTTTATTTACTCACCAAAGCCAAATTTTACTACATCTCAGAAGTCATAAGAGGACAAAATGTAATCAAATGTACCACCTTGTCACCAAAATGTTTCTTTTTATTTATTTCAGCCCTGAGCAAACTGACAAATCAATATTCATGTAGTTAAACTCAAGAAACATATTTACACTACTGGTTTAACGTTTGTGGTCAGATTTGTTTTTGTTTTTTTAAAGGATCGCTATGTATTTTGATTGATTATAATCGATTATATACGCCACACGCCCGTGCATGTCTCATCATATCTGTAAATAGACGCATGTATTGTGTGGGAGTGGCAGAGGTTAGTTGTCACAAGCGAGAAAGGTTGACAGAGCAGCTAAATCTCCAACCTCCAGAGAATCGCCTGTGTTAAAAATGCAGAACAGAGTCTGCTGGCAAAAAGAGAAAGCGACAGAGCTCGTAATAAAACAAGAAATCAACATTGGTTTCAACTTTTCAGATATGGTGAAAACTGAGGGATTTAAAATGTTGTAAGCGAAGAAGCAGAGATGGTGTTTTTATTACTCAACGGGTATTTTATTGAACAGATAATTTGTCATGGCCAGAACAGATAAATTGGTTACAGTTTTGTTTAACCGCTAGAGGGCCAAAAGTTACATAGTGTACCTTTAAGAAATTAATACTTTCATTTAGAAAGGATGCATTAAATTCAAAAGTGACAGTGAAGACATCTATAATGTTAGAAAATATTTCTTAGTCTAATAAATGCTGTTCTTTTAAACTTTCAACATTGAAATATTACAATTTAAAATGTCACAGTATTACTGTTTTACTGTATTTTTGATCAAATAAATAGTTAGTGTAAGCATATATACACAAGGGAAGAAAATTAATCATTAAATCAAATGCTTTAAGATCACATTAAAATGAGAGGTTAGAACATGCAAATAACTTCTGTCAGAGTGAGAGATAAGATTCAAAACAGGCTAAGAACTGATAAAAAAAAGTGACCCACAACAAGCCATACAAGTCCAACCCAAAATTATGCTGTGACTATCTGAGCCATTAAGAAATTAAATATGAACAGTTTATCAGCATCGCAGGACATAGTCAAATAGGACTT
>CM031955.1:17736112-17928966 GCA_018749465.1 Paracanthobrama guichenoti
GTTCCGTCATGAAACGGCACAGGCTGATAGGTCCTAACTCAATCTGCTTGCAATCACATCATTCTCTCTATAGGGCACAGCTGATTGGTTCCTGCTATATCAGTAGCTAATGAGCTTGCTGCTCAACCTTCAAATACTGGGTTTGCTGTAGAAGTTGCAGAACACTTCCAGAAACCCTACACCTTCCCCAGCTCCACCTGTATATATCTGCTATGGGTAATTCATGTATGCTATATTGTACAGCAGCAGCATACCATGTAGGCATTGGCAGTAGCAAGTCCCGTACTTGGTCTGCAGCAGTAGCAATAACAGCAACAGCAGCATTGCAGATCTATTTCGCCAAGACCAAACATATCAACATTTTCATATTCATTACCATACCAAACACTCATGAGAGTTGTCATGACAGAAATATAGTTCCTGTTCAGTCAGTCACGTTCGACGTTATTGAGATCCCAATCTGTAACAGCTCTGTTCCCTGCTTCAGGGAACGGGGGTTACAGTAGTAACCTAGACGTTATTGCTATTGCTATCATTCTTTTCTGGTCTTATTGTGATTGATTGAAACAACTGTTCTTGCTGTCTGACATCATTAATCCCTCTTCACTTTTCATCCGCTCCCCTCCAATCACCTGGCTCAATTCTGGTACGCAACACCCACTTTTCACAATCCATAAAATTCTGACAGATAAAAAGTTACATTTACTTTCTTATGAAATAGCCTTTTGAAACTAGAATTAATATTAAAAAGCATTTTTTTTTAAAGTGCCCTTATTACGGCTTTTCGAATATTCCCTTTCATGAAGTGTGTAATATGGCTGTTTGTGAATGCAAATGCTTTGCAAAGTTGTAAAGTCGAAAGTGCACATTAAATAAAGTTATTGTCTCCCAAAAGAAATAATCGATTCTGAACCACCTATATGAGTCGTTTATATTTCGAATCCCACTGCATTATGATTCTCCGTCACCAGAAAAGACATTTGCATAAATCTATTACCAAAAACTGTCTATTAATGCAGATTGTCTGTCATTCTTACTACTTTGAGTAAAGATAAAGGATGGGGCAAGATTTGTTTTACAAACGTTTATGTTACATCAGTCATTCACGTTAGTGCTCGGCCAACATATGGACCGTTATTGATACAGTTCCCGCATTTGCACTGCAATACATTAGAAATATACACATGGGTTTGTTGATGGACATACATTAATGCTGATGGTGAGGAATTACAGTTGAACCATCTCATAATGTACCTCAAAATGAGTAGTGTATTGACACTGAGAAACGTCCTGCTCAAGTCATCCTTGCGATGGAAATTCGAGTTGAATAACTAGTTTCATCGGACTTGCGCTCGGATTGATATGGTAAAATCAACGCCACTGTTACAAGACTCGTTACTGTCTTTACAGTGTGTATAATCGCTGAGCTTTAGGAAGCCACCAGACGGAGCTAAGGTTCAGTTATGGAAATGGCAGTTTAGCCTCTGAAACATGCGCTGTAAGTGGTAGACCAATCACAACAGACTGGGCCGTCTGGCCACTCAGAGCAGAGTAGGCTCACGGAAAGGAGGCCTAGAGAGGCTGATTCATCTGATTCACCCAGTCTGTCAGTAATGCTCTGCTTAGTTCCTGTCCTTCTGAAAAGCGCAGTGTGCTCTGATTGGACAGCTGGACCAGTGTGTTGTGATGTCAACCACTTTTCAGAGTTTGTTTCAGAGAAATCAATCCCCTTACCTGCCAAATCCGAAATTTTCAACATACTACTAACGCAATTCAACCAGGCCTCACCTTTTTTTTGTTGTGTTTTTTTTTTTTTTTGCATGCCTTGGGCGGGAAATATTGAAATAAGAAATATTGTGATGTGTTCAATCATTATAAAGCTATGGTCAGCTGGTTAGTCCAGTTATCCAATAGTCTTCTTATCGGATAAAAAATAAATAAATAAATATCCGCCTCAATTGAGTGCATACGTTTTTTAAGCTCACTTTTTAGAATCTATGCATAGCTAGTGTCACACAATCCTTCAGAAATCATTCTAATATGCTGATTTGGTGCCTAAGAAACATTTCTTATTATTATCAATGTTGAAAGCAGCTGTGCTGCTTAATATTAATGCTAATATTATTATATTGTATACTGTCAGGGCCATTTATGCATCAAAAGCATCTAACAGTAGCTTAGATTACTCAAGTTTATTTGTTTGACTTTTCAAGTGAGCATTGCAAAGGCTGTATGTGTTTCTCTATCCCAGTGGGGTGAAACTGTGCATCACTTTGCTTCGCTTTGCTTTCCACTCTACAGAACCGGCCATGAAAAGGGACGAGATGTTTGTAATAAGGAAAAAAAAAACGGATCTGTTCTGAGTTCAGTGGCCATGAACAAACTTCAAGATGAGCAATGACTCACAGGAGTAAATCCAACACATGCTGCTAATATGCTACTTGGCGCAACACAAGGTGAAATACGTTTTTCCAGAACAAAGTGTACAAGTACACATTTATCCAAAAAGTTTTATTCATTTATCATGATAAAAATTCCACGTAAATATGGAGGGAGGTCAAAAAGCCTGAGACCACCAGTGGAAATGCTTTTTCATTACTAATTATATCAGCATAATAAATTGAGTGGAAAGTTAAGTTGAAAAATGAACATGAATATCTCACTGTCTGGTATTGTTGACCTTTAGCTTTAAATGGCAGCAGCACTCAAGCTGAATGAGCTTGCATTTACATTTATCCATTTAGCAGACTTTTTATGCAAAGCAACTTACAATGCATTTGTTATGGACAGGTGTGGTGGTATGGGTAAGTTTAAGGGTATTGTTAGGTGTAAGGGATGGGTCAACAGTGTAATTATAAATGGTACTACAGAAATGAATTACAGATGTAACGTGTCATTTTTAAAATGTAAGTACAATGTAAAAACATGTTTGTACACAATAAATGATTCATTAAAATGTTAGTACATAGTAGTTAAGGTCACCTAATATAAAGTGGGTCCAAAATTATTTATTTTAAATTTTAACACATTTTTACAACATTAGAGTTTTTATTGTATTTTTGATCAAATAAATGTCTTAGCTCTGCTTTCAAAAACATAAATAAAAAAAAATCATAATTATTCCCAAATTTTGACCAGTAGTGTAAATACACACACATTATTAAACTTTATTATTGATTTATTTTTACTTTACAGTAAAAATGTGAAATGTACTTTGTACAATTTCCAACTCGTGTCCCACAGGTTGAAAACTGCTGCTTCTGTACAGAATGAAAGGTCATTCTGTAATTTACGGTCTTGAGCCTTGACGTGTGACAGTGCAGCACGCTCTAAATCTTTGTCTCTGCTGCCGTGACTTGTGTGTGCAATCACTCCTCTTTGATGAGGAAGATGCTATCATGCTAGCCCGGGGCATGAGGGAACTCATCCGTGTCCACTCATGTGTGGCCTCCTGTCGGCTGGAGCAACAAACAAAAATGCTCATCATGGGTGGGTGCCGTTTATCAGAGTTTGCCATTAAGGTGGGCATTTTTATAGGCTGGAGTTTACAAATAACTCTCTGGAAAAGCCTGATGTGACCTCGGAGTTGCATAATGCGGGTTAGAACGACGTCAATTTTCAAACATGTTAAAGCATGAAGATGAATATAGTGTGAGGTAGAGAGAGAGAAAGAGAGATAGGAGGGACTTTACATCCGCTCTATCTCAGTGCAGGTGATGCACACCTGTGTGCAGTAATTAGCTGCCCTTTGGAAGTATACGTAGCACTGAATGTCATGTTATGATTCAGTCAGGCATGCCCATTGGTGGACAGGTGCTCACCACAATGGAACTATTGTCTAAGTAGGGCATATCCACGCATATCAAACCTTATCTCGACTTTGTTTGACTGCTATTCAAAGAAAGTGATTTCCATCTGCCACTGCGAACGTGTGTGGTCAGATTCAAATGGGCCGGCACATCAAAATGTTCAAACTTTCTAATGTTTTGATCCTTTGTGAATCCTTGGATGACCAGGCCTGAATGCTGTTCTTTGATCTTCAAAGGCGTCCATGGGTTGGAGTTGTTCTCAATCTTACATCTCAGAATTGGCATCTTGATGAATGTTGAGTGTATTGTAAATGAAACAAGAGAAGACTTTATCTCGATACCTTTTCATAGCGTGTCTCCATGCACAGGAAGATGATGTAGGCCGTAGCACAAGCCAGGCAGCCTTCCAGGTAGGACTGACCGCCAATCTTTTCAGCCTCTGCATAATAGCAGTTGAGCGTCTTCACCGTTTCTTCAAACAGGCTCCTCTCGATCTGTACACAACAGTCAGTTCAAACCAATGTGTTCATTAACGAAAAACTTTTATGAAGACAAAAATGATTCCCAGGAATGGATTAACTGATAAAATGCATTGGTAACACTTTACAATAAGGTTTCATTAGTTAACATTAGTTAACTACATTAACTACATGAACTAATAATGAACTGCACTTCTACAGCATTTGTTAATCTATGTTATTGCTATTTTCAACATTTACTAATACATTATCAAAAGTTGTATTCATTAACATTAGTTAATGCACAGTGAACTAACATGAACAAACAATAGACAGCTGTATTTTTATTAACTACCGTTAACAAAGATGAACAAATACAGTAACAAATGTATTACTCATGGTTATTTCATGTTAGTTAATACATTAACTAATGTTAACAAATGAAACCTTATTGTAAAGTGTTACCAATGTAATAAATGTAAAAAAAAATATATATATATATATATATATATATATATATAAAAAAAAAAAAAAATAATATACATTACTGTTTGGAATCATAAGAAGCACTTATGTTCACCAAGACTGTGTTTAGTAAATATAGTAATATTGTTAAACAGTATTACAATTGAAAGTAACTGTGTAAATCTTAATATTGTAAAATGTAATTTATTTCTCTGATGCAAAACTGCATTTTCAGCATTATTACTCCAGTCTTCAGTGTCATATGATCCTTCTGAAATCCTTCTAACATACTGATTTGGTGCTCAATAAACATTTCTTATTATTATTATTAACGTTTGTTTTGTTTTTTTTTTTTTTTTTGTGATTAACTTTTTATTCATTTTTAACACAGAATTTACTATTTTCTTTTGTTATATGCCAAATAGTATGCATGTGTAATACACAAATAAACAAACAAAGACATAATATATACGGTCAATATTTTTGTGGAATATATTATATATATATATATATATATATATATATATATATATATATATATATATATATATATATATATATATATATATATATATATATATATATATATATATATATATATTGGATTCTTTGATGTGTTCAAAGTTCAGAGCAGCATTTATTTAAAATAGATTAAAATAAATTTTGTAACATGTAAGTTAACCTATATTTTCACTTTTAATAAATTTAATGCATCCTTGCTGAATAAAAATGTATTTAAAAACAAATCTTACTGACCCCAAACTTTTGAATGGAAGCATACAATTGGGCAAGTTGCTGAAGTGCTTTTGACATGTACACTATATTGCCAGAAGTATTGGGACACCCCTCCAAATCGTTGAATTCATGTGTTCCAGTCACTTCCATGGCCACAGGTATATAAAATCAAGCACCTAGGCAGTCAGACTGCTTCTACAAACATCTGTGAAAGAATGGGTCGCTCTCAGGAGCTCAGTGAATTCAAGCGTGGTACAGTGATAGGTTGCCATCTGTGCAATAAGTCCATTCCTGAAATTTCCTCGCTGCTAAATATTCCAGTGTCAACTGTTAGTGGTATTATAACAAAGTGGAAGCAATTGGGAACAACAGCCACTCAGCCACGAAGTGGTAGGCCACATAAAATCACCGGGGTCAGCGGACGCAGCTGTTCCTGTTCCAACATGACTGCGCACCAGTGCACAAAACAAGGTCCATAAAGACATGGATGAGAGAGTTTGGTGTGGAGGAACTTGACTGGCCTGCACAGAGTCCTGACCTCAACCTGATAGAACACCTTTGGGATGAATTAGTGTGGAGACTGTGAGCCAGGGCTTCTCATCCAAAATCAATGCCTGACCTCACGAATGCACTTCTAGAAGAAAATCCCCATAAACACAATCCTAAACCTTGTGGAAAGCCTTCACAGAAGAGTTGAAGCTGTTATATCTGCAAAGGGTGGGCCAACTCCATATTAAACCCGATGGATTAAGAATGGGATGTCATTAAAGTTCATGTGCATGTCAAGGCAGGCGTTCCAAAACTTTTGGCAATATAGTGTATCTATCTCTATGATGTCAGAAAGTTTCCAAAGTTCAAAGTGAGACATTTTTACAGTTTAGGCTATGTCCACACTAGTGCATTTTCGTTTTAATATAGTGTTTAAAAATTAAAATGATCCTCATCCACACTCCCACTGTATTTCAGAAAAGATCTCCGTCCAAACACTACACGACCGAAAAAGCACGAGGGTGCCGCAGAGAGCGCTTGTAAATCTCCTATTCTCTTAAGGGAAGAAATAACAAGCAGAAAGATAGTTTTTAGAGTGAGAAATTGCTCAGGAACTTCTTCTAGCGACTCAAAGGGAGCCTCAGAAAGACCTTGAAGGACAATAGTCAAGTCCCAGGCCGGCAACCTGGTGAGTACTGCAGGTCTTAACCTCAGAGTGCCACAGAGGAAACAAATAACTAGAGGGTGGCGCCCCAATGAAACACCACCCAAAGGAGAGCGGTAAACTGCTAAGGCCGCCACGTACATCTTTATTGTGGAGGGAGCTAACCCGGGGGAGAACTTCTCCTGCAGGAACTCCAGCACTGCACTCGCAGGGCAGTTACCTGGATCCCACAGGCGATCTCTGCACCATAAGGTGAAGAGTCTCCATTTCAGAGTGTACAGTTTCCTTGTGGAGGGAGCTCTAGAGTGTAGAATGGTTTCAACAACCTCGGTTGAGAGACCAACACTTATGAGCTGGGCCCCCTCAGAGGCCAAGCCCACAGTTTCCACAGCTCTGGGCGAGGGTGCAGGATGGCACTGCCCGCCTGAGAGAGAAGGTCCCTCCTGAGCGGAATCTCCAGTGGAGAGCCATCAAGGAGAGACACAATGTCTGAGAACGGGGCTACTAACAGCAAACAGGCCCCGTCCCGGCGCACTCTCTCTAGAACTCCCGGAAGCAGAGCAATTAGAGGAATGCGTACAGGGGCAGCCGCGGCCACTCCTGTACCATGGCATCCAGTCCGAGAGGAGCTGGACACACTAGGGAGAACCACAGATGACAGAGTGTGTTTTCTTGTGTAGCGAACAGGTCCAATTGTGCCCTGCCAAACTTCTCCCAGAGGAGCACCACCACCTCGGTGTGGAGTCTCCACTCCCCGGGCCTCGGCCCCTGCCTCGACATGATGTCTGCTTCCACATTCAGGTGCCCCGGGATGTAAACTACCCTGACTGAGTTCAGTTTCCCCTGGGCCCACAGGAGGATCTGACAAGCCAGCTTGTATAATGGATGAGACCTCAGAACCCCCTGATGGTTTATATAGGACACCAACGATGTGCTGTCTGTGCGCACCAGCACATGATGGCCCCTGAGATATGGCAGGAAGTGTTTCAAAGCCTGAAACACCGCCAGCATTTCCAGGCGATTTATGTGCCATGAACGATGACGATCCTGCCATAAGCCCTGGGCCACACACTTCGTGAACGTGCAGGGTGAAAGTGCTAGACTGAAGGGAAGCACACGATATTGGTACGCTTCTCCCCTGAAAGCGAACCTCAGGTACTTCCTGTGCTGCGGAAGGATGGAGACATGAAAGTATGCTTTGCTACTGAGCGGTTGAGGACGCGAAGATCTAAAATAGGGCACAGCCCCCCATCCTTCTTTGGCACGATGAAGTACCGGCTGTAAAACCCTGACTCCCTGACTGGTAGAGGGACCCTTTCTATTGCCTCTTTTCGCAGAAGAGTCTGTACTTCCTGAGTCATAACCAGAGCCTGCTCAGGGCCCACCAGCGTGGGCAGAACCCAGTTGAAACTGGGTGGACGAGATCTGAACTGAATGGGGAGGGGGACCACCCTCACAGCCCTGGGCCTGCTGGTGTCAGGGCTTCTTAGATGTAGCCTTCCTCAAGATAATGACGGTCCTCAGATCCATCTTACCCTTGGAAAGCTGCGTCTGAGGGCGCCGCCCCCGCCCCACCCTTTCTGAGGGGGAGTGCGGGTGCCGACGCTCTGTTTTTGCTGCGCCTGGTGTGATGAGCTCGTACTCAGCGCCTGCTGCTCCCGCACAGCAGCAGATAACCAGGCCTGGGCCTTCCCTTACGAAAAATAATCAATTTTTTTGGCTAATTGATTTCCTATTTATATAACCACAGTTTTACCACAAATACCATGGTTAAACTATGGTTTATAGCAAAACCCTGGTTAATTTGTGCTTACTCCCGGTTTAACTAAAATAACCATGGTTTTTGGTTTTAGCTACCAAGTAAAATCATGGTTCTTAATCACCCTGGGAGGAACTCATTTCACGCCACTACCTGTTCCTTTGCTTCCTGGAACCTGAACAGCACCAGTGAGAGACTCAGCCCTGCAAGCTTCGCTTCCGGCGTATCTCAGGGTCATCAGACTCTGAACGTCAGTACACCAAACGCTGCAAAGGTAGACTTCCAGGATAATCTCACTAACATCACCCTGCAAACCCTCTGTTCACGCTGCTACCATCTGTAACAACCTGTCATAAACCTGATTGCCAAAACATGAGAGACTCAGGAGGATACTTTTGTTAACCATCAGACTTTAACTAAGTCTACAGTTTACTTCACTGCAGGATCTACTTCAATTATTGGACATTGCACTGCACAGTGTTGTTGCACTTTTTTTTCTCTTGACTTAAACATATTTATAATTCTACAGATATAGACATATATATATATATATATATATTTATATATATATATAGTCTAGTACTTTTTTTATCCTATTTCTATTATAATTTCTTCCTTGTGTTTTTAACTGTGAATTTGCACTGTCCATGGAGCGGACCTGTTTACATTTCACTGCCGATTGTATATTCTGTATATAACTGTGTATGTATACAAATAAATATATCTTGAATATCTATTTCTTGAATCTCTGTCGGTGACAGTAGTGATGGCATCACCGAACAGGCCCGTAGGGGACAGTGGCGCATCAAGCAAGAGCGATTTATCCCTCTCTGTAATCTCCGTAGTAGTGATGGCATCACCGAACAGGCCCGTAGAGGACAGTGCCATAAAAGTCTCTCCGTGGCCACCAGGGCTGCCATAGAGCGGCCTATAGTCTTGCCGTCTCCTTGGTGGCCCGGAGAGCTAAATCTGCTGAAGACCGGAGCTCATTGATGACATCCGTTCCGATCTCTTGGCTTTCTCCCAGGTCTCTCAGCAGGTCAGCCTGGTATGCCTGCACGATGGCCATCAAATGAGTATCCCCACTCGTGATGGGTAGGGAGGGACACACTTTCTGTAATGCTTTTTGCTCACCATTACAATCTCTCAAATGTCAGTGTGTATGCTTTTGTGTTCTTAAAAATAACAAAAGTCTGAACTCAGACACAAACACAGAGATGGAGGCGAGTGTTTGTCGGTATGCTTTATAGTTTCTGGTTCTATGATGTCACCCGCCTATGACGTTCCGTCTCTCCATTGGACTGATTACGTGCTGACACGTGCTTCACAATGCAATCACGCAGCGGCGTTCCCATTGCGATGATGCAGCGCGAGTTCCCTTGAAAGGGAACTGCACAATGGCTGCTAAAAATGACAACAAAGTCAGCAAAGCTTGCAGTTCTGTCTCCATGTTATTGTTTACACAGTCGTCGAGGCTGGTCTGTTATTGTCATGTTCTGGTAGTGTAATGGTCATATGATAGGGGCTTGGTGAATCAGGGAAGGATACGCAATGATCCAGAAGAACCAATCAGGGAGCGAATGTGGGCAGCCATTGTGGGCAGTTTTGGTCCATCTACACTGAAACACAACCCTGGAGTTTTCAAACTAAACTGAGGTCTGCAGTGTTTCCAAAAGTCTTAGTTTTCAAGGGTTGAAAACTCCGGAGTAGTGTAGATGCCAGGCTTAACCGTAGCAAAAGATATGATGAAAACAAAAACGCACTAGTGTAAACAAGGCCTTAGTGTCAATAAACAAAGGAAGGCATTGAGTATTATAAATTACTTTATGTTTACATTGACCTTTTTATTTCAAAAGATCAAGGGAAGTTTGATTTGTCATTGTATGATCTTTTAAAATTGGATGCAATCAAAAGTTTTAAGAAGAAAGCAATGCCTCATAGGATTTGTACCCACATAAATGGCAGTACTACATCAGACAACCCTTATTTGAAACTCACCCTGCTATCCAGCTCTGCGGGAAACTTGGTCTGGAATTTGCAGATGGTGCCGTCACTGTAGTCTCTCTGAATGAAGACCTTGGTGGCCAGAGATGCACTGTGACGCAGCTCCTGGAGGTTGTGGAACTACAAAGAGACACAAAAGAGACAGTGGTCTCAAAGGGGGCAGAAGGGGGTGCTCCTAAGCACCCTTCTGAAACTTGTCAAATGGTGCAGTCACTAGGCCATTGCTATAACTAGAGCCTTATGTGTATATCATTTTATACACTTTCTATGTAGATTTTTACTTGGATTTGCACAGTTAAATCATTGTACATGTGGATAAAAATGTGAGATTTGACACCTTAAATTGAGAGGGTCCAGACAGTATGACATTGTGTCAACTAATTTAATGAGTTATGGTTTCTATCACTTCCAAGACACACAGAATACCTACAATATAAAATGATAGAACCTGGACCTACATCAAGAGTCTCAGTCTATCAAAATGAAAAACAGACAGGGGCCTCTGAAGCAATAATATTTTAAAATATGAAGGAATATGTATGCATGTTTATAAAATTTGGGCCAGAAAGAAGACAGAGCATTAATCAAAAGAAGGAAAAGAAACACTCAATGAGTTGTTTTAGGACTTTATGTGTTAAAAACATCTTCACCAGCTCTGGAAACATCATAAATTTATAGAGAGCCAAGAGAGAGAATGAAACCTGATGGATCCAGGATGCAAATTCAGCTCTAATGACCATTCGCTGTGTCCTCTTTCTCCTGATTCTCTAATTGACAATACAGCCGGACAGACATATTCCAGAACTCAGTCTATCCACAGTAGCAGGAGGCAAATATGTTTCAGAAATTTCATTTTCAAATAATAACTACATGAATTAAGAATAGACTTTCTTTAGGCTATATTGCAATTCCTGTAGCTTTCTGTCAGCCACACAGCAAGCAATGCATCAGTTTCTTTCTTTCTTTCTTTCTTTCTTTCTTTCTTTCTTTCTTTCTTTCTTTCTTTCTTTCTTTCTTTCTTTCTTTCTTTCTTTCTTTCTTTTTTTGAGACCTTGTAAACAAATCCTTTAACAGATCAAGATATAAGACAAGGCTCACAGCTTTATTTTCAGCAAAAATTAATTGGCCTCACAGTTGCGGTCTCATTAGTGTAATTGCTGAAAGCTTTGATGCCAAAAATAAGTCTATTGTTAATGCTCTATTGCTAACATAGTAAAGTTAGGCCAGCACTGAAACATACAGAAAGAATGATAAAGGTTGAATGATCCTATACAGGTGGAAATTATGACTTCATGGGCAAAATACATACAGTTACAGTATATGTGTGAATACACAGAAAATAGTGTAGAAATTACATGATGGAAAAATCTTTTAAAATCTTTTAATACCTCCATTGTTTCTCCTAGAAAGAAATAAGATTAAATAGAAAACAAATGGAGACTTTTGTTTAATAATCCGACATTTCCATGTCTCTTTCATGTCTCCTGTGCTTAAACTGACACATACACTCAAAATGATGAAATACCTGCTGCTGTCTATCATTAGTGTTAATCAAACAACAAAACAGCTTTAACAAAGTTTAATCTATATTTAATTTATATAGAATACTATAGGCCTAATTATTACATTTCTTTTCCTGAATACTACAGTTATAAATTACTTTGTAATAAATTAAATTAATCGTATAATCGAATAATATTAAATTAATTGTATAAATTAATTGTAGCTTTGTTATAATGTATTTATCTATGATTGAAATTAGTGTATTTGTTCTTATCTTTTACTGACTGTTCACTTGCCTTTAATAATGCTTGAATTAGATTTTTATTTTGTACTCATACATTTTAATTGCTCTGAACTTTAATTTTTCTTAAAATTATGTAATCTCAACTTAAATATTTTAGCAATGGAAACTTGGCTAGCTTTATGTAGTTGATACAATAAATGCTAAATTGCTAATTGGTAACAATGCTTTGATAGCATCAGCATAGCAATTGCTGAATGAGTACGGCAATATAAAACAAATAGCTGTTAACCCTACAATAATACAGAAACTCTACTAAATTAGCATAGCTAAACATTAAACACTAAATGCTGGGAAATAGGAATCCCAGGCAAGTTTCAGTTACATTTAAGTTTGTCTAAATTAAAAGAAACAAGTTCATAAAACTGTGTCAGTTTTGTGAACTCAAAAGAAAAAGAAAGTTCTACATACTCATAAAGGTCAATTTGATCTAATTTCATTTAAGTTGGCTCCACTCTAGTCTCGTGTAGCCACACCTTCAGACTGATGGCAGAAGGTCTGGACTCTATTGCAGCTTTTATTGGTCAAGAACCGCTCAAGAAGACTGACATGTAACGCAACCAATCGCACAGTTCGTTTTGTTCTGCATCATGCTTAAGGGCATGAAAATGTAAAGTTGATATACCTGCAATAACAGACCAGCGTGCTTTTTATAACTCCGGTTCCCCCAATTTGTGAACCACTGATATAGAAATGAGGTACAATATTTCATGCATATAGCAATAAATTGAACTACATGTTGTCATTATGACTTCACAACACCTAGCACTGGAAAATATACAAAGCAAGACAGAATTAGCAACGACAGCTTCATAAGGATGGATGTGAATTATAATTAGTCTTCATTGTTGCAATGACACACAAAGCCTTTTAGTTCACACCAAATGAGACGAGCCTAATTATCCCCACACTCCTCCACGGAGGCATCGCTCAGGGAGACTCAGGTTGAGGACGCTCATAATAGCTGTTCTGCTGTCTGAAATCCCACAGCAGCTGTTAGCATAACCACAAGCAAGTGGCTTATGTGGCCACATGACTGTCCACAATTGGATTTCTCCCAGAAGACATGATAAATTATTCACACTTGGGAGGTCATCTAAACTGTTATCTACAAGTTATAAAGGAGAGATGTTTTATATAGTCAGGCTTTTGACTATCATCATAAAGTCTTACCGAGATCTACAGGAAAGTTTTGTCTGACCAACATGAAAAGTGACATAGTTTGCTTTGTTATTATGTGCCATTTAAGTGTATCTTAACAACAACAGATCATCCAAAAATTTTAATTCTGTCATCATTTACTCACCCTCATGTCATTCCAAACCGAGAAGAAGGAAGTCAAAAAGAAGAAAGTCAGAAGAATGTTGGTGTTCACTGTCCAAACAACATTAGACCCCATTATTTAATTGTGGCGTTCCACAAAAATAAAGTCGTATGACAACACTTTACAATAAGGATTATTTTGTTAGCATTAGTTACATAATAATAATGAACTGCACTTCTACATCATTTTAAACTTTTAGTTAATCTCAACATTTACTAATACATTTTCTAAGATCAAAAGCACTAAGAAATACATGAACATTTTTAATAATTAACATTAAGAATGGTTAACAAATGCTGTAAAACATATTGCTCATGGTTAGTGTATGCATTAACTAAGGTTAACAAAAGAGAGCCCATCGTTAAATAATGATACGCTTAAAGGGTGATTAAATACTGACAAAATTTAATTTATTTGTTTGTTTGTTTGGTTGATGAAAACAATACAGTGTTGTCCACAACTGATTATGATAATAAAGAGAAGAAATGAATAGAATTGTACATTATTTCACTATTACCCCACAAATCAAATCAAAACAGTGGAATATAGAATATATTAAAGGCAGAAAATATTCTGCTTGTTTACTTGCAATTAAGTCTGCCTTAAACAAAACAATTTGAATAGCTTTTAAAGAATTTGAGGGTACTAATTTGGAAACTTCTGCCAATTTGTATCCATGTAAAAGCAACTGGTGTACTCAAAGTTGTACAGAGCTGCACGATTCTGGATTCTTTAGTTTAAAGACATAGAGATCCCACGTTTCTAAATAGACAACTAAGCAAAATAACATAATTTACTAGAGGTTGTAACATTGTACATTGTAACATTGTAAATGTTCATTTTAATCAGTTTGAATGGATGATTTAATAGCCCCATTAACCCAGTCTTTACTGGTAAATTAGAGATCATGTGTGAACAGCATATTTGTGTATTTACCGGTAAAGTCATTCTGGTAAATTTACGGTAATTTACTGGGATTAATATGTAAAGTCATTCATATTAAATTTATGAAAAAACCGTAACTGACGCGATGTAGGAACTGCGAGAGTCATTACACTTTCTTCATAAATTGAATACGGAAGGTCTGGCAGAAGCTAGATATTTTACTTTATAAAGTTTAAATATGGATATTTTTCAAACAAAACCCATTGATTAGCTTCAGAAGGCCTATATTAATCCCCAGAGCCATGTGGATTACATTTATGATGAATATGCACCTTTTGAGCTTCAAACTCATGAGCCCTGTTCACTGCCATTATAAAGCGTCAGGATATTTACAAACCCGATTCCAAAAAAGTTAGGACACTGTACAAATTGTGAATAAAAACAGAATGCAACAATGTGGAAGTTTCAAATTTAAATATTTTATTCAGACTACAACATAGATGATATATCAAATGTTTAAACTGAGAAAATGTATAATTTTAAGGGAAAAATAAGTTGATTTTAAATTTCATGGCATCAACACATCTCAAAAAAGTTGGGTACCCGCATTTCAGTACCTGGATCCTTCTTCTACGCAGCCATGATGTTGTAATTGATGCAGTATGTGGTCTGGCATTGTCATGTTGGAAAATGCGAGGTCTTCCCTGAAAGAGACGACGTCTGGATGGGAGCATATGTTGTTCTAGAACTTGGAAATACCTTTCAGCATTGATGGTGCCTTTCCAGATGTGTAAGCTGCCCATGCCACACGCACTCACGCAACCCCATACCATCAGAGATGAAGGCTTCTGAACTGAGCGCTGATAACAACTTGGGTTGTCCTTGTCCTCTTTAGTCCAGATGACATGGCGTCCCAGTTTTCCAAAAAGAAATTCAAATTTTGATTTGTCTGACCACAGAACAGTTTTCCACTTTGCCACAGTCCATTTTAAATGAGCCTTGGCCCAGAGAAAACGCCTGCGCTTCTGGATCATGTTTAGATATGGCTTCTTTTTTGACCTATAGAGTTTTAGCCGGCAACGGCGAATGGCACGGTGGATTGTGTTCACCGACAATGTTTTCTGGAAGTATTCCTGAGCCCATGTTGTGATTTCCATTACAGTAGCATTCCTGTATGTGATGCAGTGCCGTCTAAGGGCCTGAAGATCACGGGCATCCAGTATGGTTTTCCGGCCTTGACCCTTCCGCACAGAGATTGTTCCAGATTCTCTGAATCTTTGGATGATATTATGCACTGTAGATGATGATAACTTCAAACTCTTTGCAATTTTTCTCTGAGAAACTCCTTTCTGATATTGCTCCACTATTTTTGGCCACAGCATTGGGGGAATTGGTGATCCTCTGCCCATCTTGACTTCTGAGAGACACTGCCACTCTGAGAGGCTCTTTTTATACCCAATCATGTTGCCAATTGACCTAATAAGTTGCAAATCGGTCCTCCAGCTGTTCCTTATATGTACATTTAACTTTTCCGGCCTCTTATTGTTACCTGTCCCAAGTTTTTTGGAATGTGTAGCTCTCATGAAATCCAAAATGAGCCAATATTTGTCATGACATTTCAAAATGTCTCACTTTCAACATCTGATATGTTATTTATATTCTATTGTGAATAAAATATAAGTTTATGAGATTTGTAAATTATTGCATTCTTTTTTTATTCACAATTTGTACAGTGTCCCAACTTTTTTGGAATCGGGTTTGTATTAATATAACTGACTGTGTTCATCAGAAAGAAGAAAGTCATAGGATGGCTTGAGGGTGAGGAAATCATGGAGTAATTTTAATTTTAAAGTGAACTAATCCTTTAAGTAAGTTCAGTATGGATTCATTGCATTGTAAAAATTTAAACAACACCATTTTCAACTGAAAACAGAAAACTTAATGTGTCCTGGCTGTTCATTTACATGACGACAGTGTTTTGGTGACCTGATAATGCAAACTGTGAAATAGGTTTCCAAGCGCAAGTATTTAAAACAATACCATTATCATTTCTGTGTAAATCTGTGAAAATGGTGACGCCATGCACTGGTGTAACAATGTAGTTTATACAATCTTTATTAGATGATTTACACTATTTTGTTCTCTATCGTAGACATAATGAGTTTATAGCTGATCTATAGACTTTTATTCCAGTACTTCTGCAATAATTTGGATTATTGTAACAGAAATAATGATACTGTGTGTGGTTGAAAAGTCATACCTATACATGACAACTGCTCTCTCTCTCTCTGTCAGCAGCAGCATCAAAACAGATTTGAATGTTCGCTGTGATCGTACTTGTCAAAGTTTTAATAGAAATAGATGGATCATTGTAATTTAAGTTTGCATGGGTGTTTGACTCGAGATCGCTATCTTCTAACAATTAATTGTGCAGCTCTCTTTTGTATAGGGCGTACAACAATACAATTTTATCAGCCAATTTGATTGGAAGTGGCAATGCCAGATCTTGCTATTTTTATGTCCAATTGGCATCAGACGGTCTGTAAAGGAACCGTAGGTGGTTAGTGGGCTTAAGCTAAGACAAGGAAGATGAACGATTTATCTAAGTCCTGAACTGTCAAAGTTAGCACTGCTGTAATTGGTGAATAAGTCTGAAAGGTGAGCAAGGGTACAGTGACATTCCTGAAGTGAGACCATTAGCATCATCGGCCATCACAACCCTCAGTAGTCAGATGGTCACGGCCAATTAAAATTCATCAGTTCAGGAAAAGGATGAATGTTAATGGAATGTCCTGTCCAGCAGACACATCTGAGGGGTCAAAGGTTGATTCTAGATGCTGCCAACATTGAGACATATTTCATAAGTAGCTGAGCAGATCTGCAGAGGCATATTAGGAAGAAAGATGCGTACCTTCAAGACTTCATAGGCTCTCGGGGCATTTCCTCTTCCTTCCTTTGTGAATGGGGAAGATGATTTTAACCAGATGTGACAGAGGCAGAACATTTACAGCGCTCGGGTTTCTTCCCACAGAAAAAGAGAAATGCTGATGTGCTCTCAAACCCTTGAGAGACACTGCAGAGGAAGCAAAATATAGACTTGCTTCAGTTTAATAGTGGTTTATGGGTCTACATGCAATAAGTGAAGGACACCAATCGACTGAGAGACCAAAAAACTCTTTCCTGCCCTGCAGGGCTGGATGTTAAGCAATATTTTGGTCTCATTATAGATTGAAAGAGTAAGTCAGCTTATATTGGCTCATTTTTAAGCATCACGTAAAAAACACTGAAACCATTCAAATGCAATATAATATATATCAATCATGTCATGTTAGTACTCACTGATGCACAGGCCAGCAGCCCAACATCCTTGAATTCTTCACCGCTAGTGTACTGTAATTCTGTATGTAGCTATTTAGGTTCATTGTGTAGATCCACATATATACAAGACACCAGTCAAAATGTGATTGTGTACATAAAATAGAAATAAAGGAAAACAAAGTTCAACAAATGTTCTAAGGTGTTAGAGGGTGAATCTCATATTACAAAACAAATGAAAAACAAAATAAATTATGCTTATTTTTGGAAAGTTGTGGAAATTAAGCATATGCAGAATACAAATGTTTGTATTTTGACACACTAATAAAAACTATTCTTATTGGTGGTGAAAATGGAAATCATTATAGTCATTAGGCTATATAACATTTATTTTAGGGTCAAGGCCGGAAAACCATACTGGATACCCGTGATCTTCGGGCCCTTAGACGGCACTGCATCACATACAGGAATGCTACTGTAATGGAAATCACAACATGGGCTCAGGAATACTTCCAGAAAACATTGTCGGGAACACAATCCACCGTGCCATTCGCCGTTGCCGGCTAAAACTCTATAGGTCAAAAAAGAAGCCATATCTAAACATGATTCAGAAGCGCAGGCATTTTCTCTGGGCCAAGGCTCATTTAAAATGGACTGTGGCAAAGTGGAAAACTGTTCTGTGGTCAGACCAATCAAAATTTGAAGTTCTTTTTGGAAAACTGGGATGTCATGTCATCCGGACTAAAGAGGACAAGGACAACCCAAGTTGTTATCAGCGCTCAGTTCAGAAGCCTGCATCTCTGATGGTATGGGGTTGCATGAGTGCGTGTGGCATGGGCAGCTTACACATCTGGAAAGGCACCATCAATGCTGAAAGGTATATCCAAGTTCTAGAACAACATATGCTCCCATCCAGACGTCGTCTCTTTCAGGGAAGACCTTGCATTTTCCAACATGACAATGCCAGACCACATACTGCATCAATTACAACATCATGGCTGCGTAGAAGGATCCGGGTACTTAAATGGCCAGCCTGCAGTCCAGATCTTTCACCCATAGAAAACATTTGGAGCATCATAAAGAGGAAGATGTGACAAAGAAGACCTAAGACAGTTGAGCAACTAGAAGCCTGTATTAGACAAGAATGGGACAACATTCCTATTCCTAAACTTGAGCAACTTGTCTCCTCAGTCCCCAGACGTTTGCAGACTAAAAAAAGAGGGGATGCCACACAGTGGGAAACATGGCCTTGTCCCAACTTTTTTGAGATGTGTTGATGCCATGAAATGTAAAATCAACTTATTTTTCCCTTAAAATGATACCTTTTCTCAGTTTAAACATTTGATATGTCATCTATGTTGTATTCTGAATAAAATATTGAAATTTGAAACTTCCACATCATTGCATTCTGTTTTTATTCACAACTTGTACAGTGCCCCAACTTTTTTGGAATCGGGTTTGTATAAGGAAAAAATATTATTTCAAATAAATGCTGTTGTTTTGAACTTTCTATTCTTCTAAATGAATAATAAGAAATGTTTCTTGAGCAGCACATCAGCATATTAGAATGATTTCTGAAGGATCATGTGACACTGAAGACTGGAGTAACGATGCTGAAAATTGTAGTAATATTTTTCACAGTATTACTGTTCAGATTTTTTTTTTTTTTTAAGCAAACAAATGCAGCCTTGGTGAACATAAGGGACCTTCTTCAAAAGCATAAAAAAACTTACAATTAAAAACTGACCCTAATCTTCTGAACAATATATAATATGTATAACATTGTAAATGATTTTTACTAAAAATTAAAATTAAAATACTATTCTTATGCTAAATTCTAATTCTTAGGGCCAGATTTACTAACAGTCAGTGCAAACCCTCTTTTGGCGTTAAAAACTACTGTCAGGATTTACTAAAGACAGGCAGTAAAAAAATAGCGCTGAAAAGACGTGGACAGTTATTTTTGCGGCTGACCTTATTGCATATAGGAAAAGAGTTTCCCTTTCAGATGCAAAATTTATGGGAGGAGAGTATTAAAATTAACCATGCAAGGTGATGCGCTCCTCAGTTTACTGGTGTTTACACCATTATTTACCGCCCAAAAAAATGATGTCTTAAACCAGATGCTAACTGGTAGATTGCGTTTGTCATTATGGAAATGATCTGGCTGCGTCTGTGTGCTTTAATTTGTGCGCCATCAGTAAATCACGCGCAGAACTTTCAACTCCCATCAGCGCTTTTTTGGAATTGTGCTCTCAAACTAATTTGCCCTGTTTAGTGAATCTTGTGCTTGTTCACCCAAAAATAAAAACTGTCATCATTTACTCACCCTGAAGTTGTTTCAAACATCAAGCGTATAGCGTCAGTTCTGGCAGGTCTCGTTAGTCAAGCTCGCAGCAGCTGACTGTCAGCTGATCACGTCTACCTATAGGAATACGACGTCTATCACAGCATACATATATAAGCTCCTTCAGAATTATCAGCAGCTAACGCGTTTCTCCAGAGCTCATTTACCCTCCTCCATCCCCAGCTCCTCCTCTCGTCAGTCTGGATTTGGTATTCTGATTCCCCCTGAATCAGACTAAATTCCTGAATTAGGTTGTACACTTTAATATTGACATTAATGCTATCTGCAATGCATTGTTTCTTCTGTTTAGTTTATCCAAGGCGGTTTATCACTGCTCTCCCTGCTCTTATCCATGCTAGGCTGCATGGATGCGCAGGGAGTTCTTGCCCAGAACAGAACCATACCGGCAATTGTCTATCATCTTTGACGATAGTGGTCCTGCTGACAGAACTCAATTTTCTTTCATCTGCTGAACACAAAAGAAGATATTTTGAAGAATATGGGTAACCAAACAGTTGATGGGCCCCATTGACTTCTGTGGAAAATGTCAATGGGGCCCATCAACTGTTTGGTTACTGACATTCTTCAAAATATTATTTTGTGTTCAACAAAAGAAAGAAATGTATACAGGTTTGAAACAACAACATTCCAAATTAATTTGGAACAACTTTTTTTTGTACTTTATGCACTAAACAGATCAATAAACATTTGATACCTGTCTTGTGCACATGCCTTTATAATCAAACACTCCTGATCTTGAGCACATTCTATTATGCATGTTAATTAAATACCAGGAGATTATAGACTTTCTGGTCCCCAAGAGACTCATTTGCTTTTAAATTGAATGCGGCTGCCTTTTTGAAGCTTGTTTATAAGTGAATGATTGTCATACTAAACAGATTTTCACAGAAAATCAGCTGAACAGCTCAGGCAAAAAGAAACTCACAGGAATTGCTTTGAATGTATTTAACAATAAGTACAGAAAAGTATTTAGATACTTAACCACATTTAAAAATATCTTAATCTCATTGCATTAGAAAACAAAATAGCAAACTAAGTGGCATACATTTTTTTTTAAAAAGACAGCACAAGTACATACATTACAAGCAAAAATATATTTTTTAAAAACGAAAATGCTATAGCTACATATTGTTCAAAATGAAGTATCATACTGCTAAACGTCTATGATTTGGAATAGACTCAATTTGTGTCAAGTATTCTTGATTCTAAGCACAATTATGAAATGTTATCATTGCATAATTATGCAGGTTACATTCAGATTGTCAACTTTTAACTGACCTGCTCACATATGCTAAACATCTGCCACCTACCAGATACTGAACAGAAGGAGAACATCAGAATGATTCCTAAGATTCGTTGAGATTCAACAGTGCATGTATGCCATGCCTTTAAAAAATAAAGCAGGTCTTGAAAGGGCAGTATGTTGCTCTCTAACCGTTACCAGAGATGCTGAGTGCACATGGCCTCAGGGTCAAATGAAACAAATTACAGGTTGCTTTAGCTGTGACACTTTAAAAGGGCTGTTCTGTCGTGCTAGCTCATTTTTTCGCTTGTTCACCCTCTCTCACTCCTTTCTTTCTAGATAACTTTTCATTAAGCATTCAGTTAGTCTTATAACTGTAAAACTGTTTCAGATCAGCATACATTTTCTGGTTAGGTCAGTTCAGTTCAGTACGAGCAACATGATTCTATTACTGAAACGTTGTTTACAATCTTGTTCTGTAATGTCTATTCACTTCTAATCAACTCAAGATATTCTGGAGATCACAGTTAACAAGTAACACAAGTCAAAAACAGTTCATTGTGTTGTGTATAATTAATTTGGTTTGGCACAGGGGGTGTAAGTATGTAACTAGAGACGGCAGTGTTTCTATCTGTGTGGATTTACTTAGCTATACTTAGGGATAAATCTATCCCCAAATAGTTTAGTTGGCTAAATCTGACAAAAATTTTCCTTCATTATTGTAAATAAAATGAATAAATAAAATACTAATAATAAATGTGTTATGGTTCACTTTTTCTGAATTATATAAATGCAAAAAGCGTTCTTGTAAAGAATAGGATTAAGTTGAAGACTAACCTATGTAGTAAATAAGCAATATATATATATATATATATATATATATATATATATATATATATAGCTTATTTACTACATAGGTTAGGTTATATATATATATACAGTGTGTGCATAATTATTATGCAAGTTGATATTCTGATCTTATTTTTTTCCAAGCACATTTTACCAATTCCAAACCACATCAATGATATCTACTATTCATTTTGTATTTAATCATTTATACGTAATATAATTGTTAAAGGGTACATAACACACACAGTTTCTGCCAATCTCATGTTAATCTTGAGTACCTATAGAATAAGTTGCATCCTTCATATCGCCAAGAGTCTTTAGTTTTATTATATTTATAAAAGACAGATACGCTGTACTGATTCTTTCTGAAAACAGCTAAACTCATGGAAGCGTGCAGTGGGCGGAGATAAAGAGTCACGAGCAAATACACACACACACACACACACACACACACACACACACACACACACACACACACACAAACACATATCATGGCATTATACCTGAATACATTTCGATTCACTATTCGTGTTGTTTACATTATGTGCACTTATGCATTGATTTACCAACTAAACACGGACATTTGATGCAGTTGGACATCATACAGGGCCATACTCGGGAAAACAATCTTACTGAAACTTGTTAGAATCTTGAAGGAGTGTGTTTGGAACAGATATACTTCGTCATACATCCAACTAATTATTTTTTTTTTTTTTTACATTTTGGCCATGTTTAGCATGAGAATCCAACCCTACAATAGTGTAAATAAGTCAGAATGCACAAAATAGCATTAGTCTGAGTATTTCACAATCTGCTCAGTAAAAGGGAAAAACATCCAGTATGCGGCAGTCCTGTGGGCGAAAATGCCTTGTTGATGCTGGAGGTCAGAGGAGAATGGGCCGACTGATTCAAGCTGATAGAAGAGCAACTTTGACTGAAATAATCACTCGTTACAACCGAGGTATGCAACAAAGCATTTGTGAAGCCACAACACGCACAACCTTGAGGCGGATGAGCTACAACAGCAGAAGACCCCACCGGGTACCACTCATCTCCACTACAAATAGGAAAAAGAGGCTACAATTTGCACGAGCTCACCAAAATTGGACAGTTGAAGACTGGAAAAATGTTGCCTGGTCTGATGAGTCTCGATTTCTGCTGAGACATTCAGATGATAGAGATGATAGAATTTGGCATAAACAGAATGAGAACATGGATCCATCATGCCTTGTTACCACTGTGCAGACTGGTGGTGGTGGTGTAATGGTGTGGGGGATGTTTTCTTGGCACACTTTAGGCCCCTTAGTGCCAATTGGGCATCGTTTAAATGCCACGGCCTACCTGAGCATTGTTTCTGACCATGTCCATCCCTTTATGACCACCATGTACCCATTATCTGATGGCTACTTCCAGCAGGATAATACACCATGTCACAAAGCTTGAATCATTTCAAATTGGTTTCTTGAACATGACAATGAGTTCACTGTACTAAATTGGCCCCCACAGTCACCAGATCTCAACCCAATAGAGCATCTTTGGGATGTGGTGGAACGGGAGCTTCGTGCCCTGGATGTGCATCCCACAAATCTCCATCAACTGCAAGATGCTATCCTATCAATATGGGCCAACATTTCTAAAGAATGCTTTCAGCAAATGCCATGTAGAATTAAGGCAGTTCTGAAGGCGAAAGGGGGTCAAACACAGTATTAGTATGGTGTTCCTAATAATCCTTTAGGTGAGTGTATATGTACAGTATCTACACTATCTACATCATTTTTTTCCAAGCACATTTTATCAATTCCAAACCACATTAATCTTAGTAACTACTATTATTTTGTATTTAATCATTTATAAGTGATATATAATTGTTCATGAAGGCTGGAAATGGAAAACGGACTTTAGCATAGGAGACTAAAAATGAACTCCCAAAACTTACTGCCAGATTCTAGAAGATGAATTCTTCAAACAGTGGTACAAGAAGATTTGGTGCTGCTCCTTCACTCTCAACCTATCTGTCTATAAAGCCTATACAAAATCAGTCTTCATGTACAAATCACAAGGTTACGTGAGACACAGCCATCTTATAAACGTATACATACTGGGGACCTTGCACTTCTGGAGACTTCACTCCACTTTTAGACAGGCACTTGCAAACTTCCCTAAGCACTTCCCCTCAGGGAATCCCTGCCGCCATTTTGAAGTGCATTCCACTTCGTGAAGTGGACGAGGGAAGTTAATATGGACAGACCCTTGCTCCCTCGATTTTGACCAAGGAAGTGAGTCTACTTCATATGCACACTTCAGGCAGCTTCATATACCATAATGCAACATGATTGTGATGTCACCGCATATTGCGTTTAATTTACCCCACCACAAACAACTCTATGATATTTTAATTATTTTTAAAAACATTTAAAACAACCCAACACACACACACATATATATATATATATATATATATATATATATATATAGAATGCTACTTTAAACAATTTCATAAATGCTACTTTAAACAATTAAAAAAAATAGTAAATCAACTCCATAGGGGATTCCAATTGATCAAGGGCTTAGGACGTTCCATTGCAAAGGTTCTGCCAGTAGTGGGCACTCATGCAACGTAAGCAATGACGCACATCCAAGTGAACGAGACGGAGGGAAGTTAGCAAGTGAAGGGCATAATAAAAACTAACTGGAAGGCAGCACAGGTAGGTTGCAGTCCTGGAAAATGGTGGCGCTGGAGACTAAAGGGTTCCTGATGGTTTCACACTTAATTCTTCACCTTAATTCTTAATTATTTTTGCAGTTAACTTGTGTCTTTTCTTCGCCACCTGTTTATGTCTGACCCTGCTGACCCAATGAGAATTTCACTGTCCAATGGTCATGCCTTAACTGCAATGTCTAGTACTGCATTAGTATTGCATCCTTCTCATGGGCATTTAATAATTTCTGCGTTAAATCTCTTTTTTGGCTCATTTTAAATGATGAGCCTAAAAACGTGCTGGGGGTGCGCGAGGCTGGCTATGGGGCGATGCCTCGGGTGGAAGAGGCCATCTTTCGCCCGACTCTGCATCGTCCCTAAGAGCCCCGGTTCAGCCCACTAAGCCCTGTCGTGATACATCAGTGCTGGTGGGCAGAGCTTATATGGCGGCTGGTCGTGCTGGTAGTTCCCTGCACACATTATCTATTCTGCAGGCCTACCAAGCCGATCTCCTAAAAGATCTGGATGAGGGGGAGGGCCCCTCACCGGAAGAGATTCTGAAACTGCGTAAGGCTGCTGATTTGTCTCTCCGCATCACCAAGGAGACGGCCCGTGCCATCGGCCACTCCATGGCATCTATGGTGACTGTGAAGAGACATTTATGGCTGAATATGTCAGGGCTGAAGGAGAAGGAGAAATCCTTTCTCCTAGACGCCCTGATTTTGACTTTGTCGTCGACAGATTTCAGGAGGCGAAGAAACAATCAGTAGAGAAAAAAGAAGAAAAAAGGCAGCCCCAGCCACCAACCAGCTCCTCGCACCGGCAGGTGCAGAAAGAGAGCGTCGCTTCTCGAGCCCCTCCTCCGGGAGCTTGGCAACAGAGGCCGCACGCTCGCCAGCAGTCTTCGGCGCCACAGGTCGATCTGAGGACCGTCCTGCAGGCAAAGAAGGCGGCTGGGAAGAAGTCCTAGCTGCGGCTGGGCTTCTGAGAGCGGTCCCTCCCATGGAGAAGAAACCGAGGTTGCCTTTTCCACGGTGCTCTCAAGAAATCGATTTCTCGCGCATGCACGGTGCTCCAGCCACCTCTAATAAGACCTGCGGCTGAGCAGCGAACGCGTCCACACACCGAAAATAACAAGTTTTGATTAACACCCGAGGCCAGCCTCGAGAGGCTGGTTCCCTTAGTAGATTATCTCTGCGCATGGTCATGCCTTCCGAATAGATCCGCGTGGGTCCTGCGGACTGTAGAAAAGGGGTACAGACTGCAGTTCGGTTACCCTCCCCCGAAGTTCAATGGGGTGGTCTGGACTGTGGTGGTCCCAGAGCAGTTTCGGATTATGGAACAGGAAGTGCACTCCCTGTTGGTAAAGGAGGCGATAGAACGTGTTCCTCCGCCAGACAGGGAGTCTGGGTTCTACAGCCGGTACTTTATAGTTCCCAAGAAGGATGGAGGGTTGCGTCAATATTAGATCTGAGACACTTGAATCGGTCTCTGAGGAGGTTCAGGTTCAAGATGCTCACCATTCTCACCATCGTGAGTCAGATCCAACCCGAGGACTGTTTCGTCACGATAGATCTGAAAGACGCATACTTCCATATGTCCATCCTTCCATGTCACAGGAGGTTCCTGAGGTTTGCTTTCAGGGGTGAAGCATACCAATATCGGGTTCTTCCGTTCGGCCTAGCTCTTTCCCCTCGCACCTTCACAAAGTGTATGGATACAGCTCTGGCTCCTCTCAGACTCCAGGGCATCCGTATACTAAATTACATCGATGACTGGCTGATTTTGGCCCAGTCGCGAGAGATGGCAGTTCGGCATCGAGATGTCGTTCTGGCCCATATCAGGTGCTTGGGGTTAAGACTCAACACAAAAAAGAGAGCTTTGACGCCGTCCCAGAGAACCCTGTTCCTGGGAGACATATGGGACGATGCGGGCGATTACGCCAACTTGCCTGGAGTTTGCCCCTGGTGGGGTTAAGGCCATCTTACATCCAAGACCGGCTATGTGCCCAAGGTGCCATCGAGTACAGCACAGTCAGTGGTTCTTCAGGCATTCCATCCTCCGCCCCACGTGATGGCGGAAGAAGGGAGACTTCATCTGCTCTGCCTTGTCAGAGCACTGAGAATTTACTTAGAGAAGTCTGGAGAAGGTCAGAACAATTGTTGGTGTGCTTCGGCTCACCTAAGAAAGGGCTGCCTGCATCTAAGCAGACGGATAGCAACTGGATTGTCCAGGCTATAGCCGCGGCTTATCGGGTGCGCAATTTGCCTTCACCCATAGCTGTGAGGGCACATTCCACCAGGGGCATGGCGTCCTCTGTAGCCCTCCTTTCTGGGGTCCCGTTTCACGAGATCTGGGCCACCCACTTCACACTGGGTTGGCGTTAGCCTCGGTGTGGCATAGTGGGTATTCGTTCCCCAAATTGTCATAAGACGCAGTTCGAGTTCCCTCAAAAGGGAATGTCTCGGGTTACGTCTGTAACCCTTGTTCCCTGAGAAAGGGAACGAGACACTGCGTCTCGTCGCCACACCTCCTCACGCCTGGAGCGCCTGCTTTATCGCGAGGCTGTTTGTACTATGTGCCGGCTTCCCTTTTGTTTCATTCATGTTTCAGAGACGCTATCGCTAGGGAGTGTCCCCAAATTGTCAAAAGACGCAGTGTCTCGTTCCCTTTCTCAAGGAAACAAGGGTTACAGTCGTAACCCGAGACGTTTTTCATTTCCAGCCTTCATGAACAATTATATATCACTTATAAATGATTAAATACAAAATCAATAGTAGTTATTAAGATTAATGTGGTTTGGAGTTGGTAAAATGTGCCTGGAAAAAAATATAATCAGTGTGTGTGTGTTTGTTTTTGTGACATATCAGGACACAAATGTGTATAATGACATGGGCATGACATAGGTATTACAAGGAGAGGATGACTTATGAGGATATTACCCATGTCCCCATTTTTCAAAAGGCTTATAAATCATACAGAATGAGTTTTTTGGGGGAGAAAGTAAAAATTTGCAGTTTCCTGTGATCGGTAGGTTTTAGGGTAGGGGTAGTGTAGGGGGATAGAAAATACGGTTTGTACGGTATAAAAACCATTACACCTATGGAATGTCCCCACAATTCACAAAAACAAACATGTGTGTGTGTGTGTGTGTGTGTTGCTACCATGCAGGCCCCAGGCCCAAACACAACAAATCAACATGGGAGTCTTTTGCTGTGGCCCCGGTACAAGGGTAAAAACACTTTGGAGTCTCATCTAGATAAATAGCAAGCAATCCTCTAAAGACTGTCTAATGCAGCAGCTCTGCATAAAAACAGGAACACATCACACATCAGTTGTCACAGTAGCCCCAGAACATAAAACAGCATCATTTATTTTCAGTAGTTATTTTAAGGATTAACTAAACTTAATTTGAGGTGCTTGTCAAAGAAGAAACTAGAGATCCATCTAAAGAAGCCTCAGAGTTTATGGCTCTGAATGCTAAACTGACCAGTGAAGCGAAGGAAAGGCACTTGGAGCATTCTTGGAAAATTTTGGTGACTCATTACAATATTGTTTAATGAAAATGAGTCTGATGTAGGACAACAAGACCACATGATGCCGAGAGCAAGTACATGACAACTCTTCCTGTGACAGCAACAACTTTTTTTCCCCAGTTAATGTTGGCTAGGTGAGTGTCAACAGTCAGTTTTAATATCCTAGTAAAAGTAAAATCTAGGCTGCTGAGGGAAAGCATTGTTTCCCTGAATACATTACAAACTGTGGAATCTCATTGTGTATTCTCACTGGAGGGATTTGTCTTGCCTACCTTTTGAAAACAAGATGGCTGAGTAAACAGGAAGTGCATGCAATCTAAACAGACGCCTAAATATAAACCATTTATTATGCAGTTTGGATAGGGGTTGATGATGCATTAAGGATAAAGGGCAGCTATACACACATTATTCTTAAAGAGAAAATGATCTGTGGGTGTCTGAAAGATATGCCAATAAAAGAGGAGAAAGGAGATGCTTGTTATGCATATTTAAAAAATAATAATTTTGAATTTAGGAATAAATGGTGCTTAGCCTTGCATAATGCTAAACAGCTAAAGTATTGTAGGTGATTGCCATGCAGGGCATTGCTGTGCAAGTGCTAACAGTGGTGGTCAGTGAGGGAATTTTAAAGGCAATTTGTGAAATGTTCAGTTCAAATATCCATATGATGCATTTTAAATATAGAACCTCTGCCACGACAGTGAAAACAGCTCAACCAATCAGAATATAGAGTCAATCACCACTTTGCAGCGCTTTCCCCTGTAGCGATGTTTAGCTTTTTAAATCACAATATATAATTTTTACCGCTAGAGGTCAAGTATTGAAAACAAAGGTGTAGCCATTGGATGAGATGTTCAACTGACTCTCTGTAGTGTAAAAATCCCAGAAAAAGAGTAGGGGTGTAACCCCAGCATCCTGGAAAAAATTTGCCCAATGGCCTCTGTCAATCATGGCCTCCTAATCATCCCCATATACTGATTGGCTTCATCACTCTCCTCTCCACCAATAAGTTGGTGTGTGGTGGGCGTTCTGGCGCAATATGGCTGCTGTCGCATCATCCAGGTGGATGCTGTACTTTGGTGGTGGTTGAGGAGATTCCCCCCTTCTATATGTAAAGTGCTTTGAGAACCCAGAAAAGCGCTATGTAAATGTAACAGATTATTATTATTATTATTATTACTGTAGTATGAAGCAGGGTGGAGCTGAAAGAGGCCGCTGGAGCAATTGCTAATGAGAGACAAGCGTGACACATGCCTCGAGAGCAGTGGAGCTTTTATATGTCACAGACGACCGCTTCCGCTTCTTCCGGTCATGCGTATGTGCAGTAACACAGTGCTGTTTTATCATATTAGATACATTTGAGTGTGTTGAAAGGTATGTTACAATGCGACACTGTGTGTTCGCTCTGCGGCTACTATGAGACACTTGTTGCACACTGCAGTAATCTAGATCGATATTAGGCATGGTAAAACATGGTACTCGCGGTAAATCAAGAAAATGAGATTTAAACAATAAGACAGTGGTTCCCAACTACGTTCCTGGAGGCCCACCAACAGTGCACATTTTGCATGTCTCCTTTGTTTGACACACCCACATTAGGTTTTGGAGTCACTACTAATGAGCTGATGACTTGAATCAGGTGTGTTTGATTGAGGAGACATGCAAAATGTGCACTGTTGGTGGGCCTCCGGGAACATGGTTGGGAACCACTGCAATAAGACTAACTGTGTTGAGCTATATAACAATGATTATTTTCTTTTGATGAATGTATCCAAACATTTGCTCACCTGTCTAATAAAACACATAATATATTAAAGCGTCTTTGGTGTTTCCATGGTTTCTATAAAATAAAAATAGAGGGTAATGCGCGGACCGTGTCCTGGTTAAAATTTCTTATTTCTCTGGATTTAAACATTCTTGGAAACATTTGGGATAATGTACTTTTTATTTTATTTTAATTTTTTTCTCTCTAGGGGTTTTTGGGTATTTTAATCCAAAAATCGTACATATTATGCTTTTAATAGTAAAGTAAAGACGCTGGTTGTTGCATTATGGTTTACAGGCTATGCAAGGCATAATGTAGGCTACAGTTCACAGGTCATTACTGCAAAATAAACTCGTGATAAATGTATCAGTAGGGTCTATTTATTTTGCTGTCCATTTTTACATGGCTACTTACCAAATAGATAGACACAAAATACTTATTTGAGTTGCAATTAATTTATTAGCTTACTTGAAGAGACAGGAGCACAGACAGAAAACGTGGGATTTTTCCAGATCAATATTCAGTTACACAGTGTTGCCTCGGTTATTAATCGGGAATATATGAATGGCGCAATTGACCAATCAGAAGCAAGTATTCCAGAGAGCAGCACAATAAATACTTTTACTTTAGCATCTGTTGGTTGATTCAGTCTGTATATGCATGTCTCTGTCCAGGGTGCTGAATAATAATACATCAGTCCGTCTGTGTCATCCACTCTTTCTTCGGTAGATCCTCTGCTTTGATAATGATAATGATGCTTCACTTGTGGCTGATTTCAATGGAAAACTCCGTGTCATGTCGACGAAATCAGCCTTAGATGCACAACGTCTCCATTTCTTAATTGGTTTCTTTGAACGCGTCTCATCTAAAGCGTTTACAGGAAACCATCGCGATTCAACCCCACAGCAGGTGTCAAAATAACTTCACACAAACGAGACGAAGGATACAGACCCGCTCTCCGCTGTCTGTTCCTCTCGCATGAAGCTCAAATGAATGTGTTCAGGATTCTTACCTCTGTCGCCATGATGGCTGAGACGGTGGTGGATGTGTGGTGGATCTGTCCCGGTGCTGAAATCCTCTCCACTCGTGGGACAGTAACGGACGGAGAGATGAACGCACTGGAGAGGGTGGAGCAGCGTCCTGCTGATGGAGGAGGAGTGACTACAGATGTGCTTCACTTTATGTCTGTAGAAACAAGATCCTTCCTAGAAACTCCGAGGACCACCAGATCACCACATAAACACTGGGGTAAAAAGTGTTTCATTAATAAGGTTTTTTTTTTTTTTTTTAGATGTTTGCAGTGCATATACATTACAACAATAACTAGGCTATACACAAACAAATAAGCAAGCAAACATATAAATAATGAATAACCAATGCAACTTAAAATGTGCTTAACGTGGTTGCATGCATTAAATTGTAAAATAAAAGTGGAAAAATATTAACACTAAGGGCCAGATTTACTAAACAGGGCAAAATAGCGCGAGAGCGCAATTCCATGAAAGCGCAGATGGGAGTGGAAAGTTCTGCGCGTGATCTACTGACTATCATTTCCCTAATGACCAACACAATCTACCAATTAGCGTCTGGTTTAAGCCTGAAAGGGAAACTCCAACGAATACATATGCAATAAGGTCAACCACAAAAATATCTTTTCAGCGCTAGTTCATCACTGCGCGTCTTTAGTAAATCCTGACAGTAGTAAATCTGGCACTAACGTATTATAACGGAACCACCCAAAATGCAATGTTACATCCATCAAAGTCATTTTTAAGAGGTAGAACGAGCTTCTAAAGGTAACAACTGCCCATATACCTTTTTAAAGTAAAAAGTATGCATTAATGTTTAAGTTTGTATTACAAGTATGTGGCAGTACATGAATACATTGACATTACTTGACACTGAAGATTAAATATCGATTTTCCATTGTGAATTTCAGCAGCTTCCTCATGGGAGACGATTCCTATTTCCACAGTGCAGATTAAACGGGTTCAAGCACTCTTTCTTGTCCTTAAAATGTCAAAAAAATAGCTTTAGAAAAATAAATAAGTGTCCAATGGGATATGCAATATGTGACGAATTGAAGTATTCACAATCTATGGAGGGCTGTACAGCATAAATCGGGATCCGGGTGGTGGTGTGTATATTAGCTATATTGGATGGACTGATGTACCTAAATCAAAGTCAAAGAAAAATGCACATTTCATTTCAATCTAATGAACATTTAATATTCCATCTGAAATAAAATGATGACAGATTTATGGTGTGCTGGCATTTCCCAGGCTCAGTTTGTTCAGCCTGAGTCATACATGCATGAAACAGACTGCGTAATTCACAGGAAAGGCAAAGACCCTTAAAAATGTATTGAATGCCCTGCTGATGATGTTTGGACGCTCCTGGGCTTCGTCCTGTGTGGACTGTTGAGTCATGTATTAACCATGAACATACATGTTTAAGCAAGGTGCATGCAAGCTTAGCCTATGTATGTTAAAGTTAACGCCAAGTGAACAATTTACACCTTACTGTATCTAACGACCTTGACTTGAACATGAGATAATCTTGAACAAAACACACTCACACTCACTCCAAGCAGCCTGCGCATTTGTCACTTTTGATAGCTGCAACTCAGAGATAGCTAATCTGAATCACGTTGGACACAGGACAATACCATCTGCTCCTGTCTCTGACTGAAGACTGTAACTGCACGCAACATAATTATAGCAAATGAACTTCGCCTCGCATCCAAACAGCAAACCAATCTGCATTACAGGCGCACGTGGGCTGACATAATCAAAAAAGCTTATTGCTCAAAGCGTGCACGCATTCGCACACACGTTCACCGATTCAGGGATGACACATCCGGGAAAAGACAGAGGAAGTGTATGCACTAATCACAGCTTATTTAATAAGACAGCAAAACGCCTTTGGGAATGTCAGATAATAAGGTCAAATTTGAACAAACATGCAAAACGTGGGAAGCAAAGCAGATTTATTTAATTTACAAAATTATATATATTTTTTTTCTCCAATACAAAAAGGGTATTATAAATGACGCCACAGTTATTTAAAGCATTTTCAAGTTATTTTTTCCTGGATGAAAATATAATTGGAAAGCATTCCGAACTAAGAACATTCAGCTATTCTTGAATGAAAATCTAGAGGAATGCCTACCTACGAAAGGGAATCTTCCTCTTGTTTTTCATCTAGGCCAAAAAAAAAATGTCTTGTGCAGATGCCACCATCCCTTGGCACAGAAACGTCTGTCTCACAGAAGGGAACAGGAAAGGAAAAGGAGGGTTTGATCCACGATATAAATAAAACATTAAAACGTCTTTGTTTGTTGTGTCTTTTTATAGAGGTGATAAAAATAAAGCATGTAATCTCACTGTGCCTTGTTACTAACATTGCAGAAAGGGAGCTATAAATAGAACTGCCTAAATAGATGCAGGCAGGCACATTTCATAAGTGATTTCTATAGCAGCCAAACCAGTACATCTTCAAGTCCCCATCATACATTGGATAAAATGTTAAAAGGTATGGTACCTATGGTAAAGCTATGTACCTTTTTTCACGACATGTACAACATTGAAATAATGAGTCATTACATCATCAATCCATCTGTCTTACCCTGACTCACTATGGCAAGCCTATTATGGCTTTCGGGAAATTGCGTACATATGTCACGCCCCCATTCGTGTCTCATCATATCTGTAAATAGAGAACAGTTGCTCTGGCTACTTTGATGCATGTGTGGTGTGGGAGGGGCAGAGGTTAGTTGTCGCAGCAATAGACATATATACATAGATGCCTCATTGCTGTGTTTCTATGGGCTGCTATAAACATGCTATCTGCCATATTGGAACAGTCAAAGTGTACATTCGAGAGCGAGTTGACTGAGTGGCTGCAACCGTAGTTCCCTTTTGTTCAGTCACTCCGAGTAATGTCAGTGACTGACGAATGGCGAAACCCCCATCCGTCAGTCACTGACGTTACGTCTCCGTTCCCTCCTCAGGGAATGAGGGTTACATACATAACCGAGACGTTAGACTCTGTCTGCAGTAGACTTAAGCAGAGGATTTTGCTAAACTAACACAATACAAGAAGACAACAGCTAACACAACATTAAACATTCAAAAGTACCATAGTAAAAACCTGTAATATTGAGTACATATAAAACACTTTAAATCTTGGTGGTTTTACAAACAGAAGCTGCATAATGTTGTGGCATCATTGATTCTTACTGTGAGTGACGACAGCTGACATGTCTGAAAAGGTTGAACTTGGATTCTACATACACTCACCTAAAGGATTATTAGGAACACCTGTTCAATTTCTCATTAATGCAATTATCTAATCAACCAATCACATGGCAGTTGCTTCAATGCATTTAGGGGTGTGGTTCTGGTCAAGACAATCTCCTGAACTCCAAACTGAATGTCAGAATGGGAAAGAAAGGTGATTTAAGCAATTTTGAGCGTGGCATGGTTGTTGGTGCCAGACGGGCCGGTCTGAGTATTTCACAATCTGCTCAGTTAGATTTTCACGCACAACCATTTCTAGGGTTTACAAAGAATGGTGTGAAAAGGAAAAACATCCAGTATGCGCAGTCCTGTGGGCTAAAATGCCTTGTTGATGCTAGAGGTCAGAGGAGAATGGGCCGACTGATTCAAGCTGATAGAAGAGCAACTTTGACTGAAATAACCACTCATTACAACCGAGGTATGCAGCAAAGCATTTGTGAAGCCACAACACGCACAACCTTGAGGTGGATGGGCTACAACATCAGAAGACCCCACCGGTACCACTCATCTCCACTACAAATAGGAAAAAGAGGCTACAATTTGCACGAGCTCACCAAAATTGGACAGTTGAAGACTGGAAAAATGTTGCCTGGTCTGATGAGTCTTGATTTCTGTTGAGACATTCAGATGGTAGAGTCAGAATTTGGCGTAAACAGAATGAGAACATGGATCCATCATGCCTTGTTACCACTGTGCAGGCTGGTGGTGGTGGTGTAATGGTGTGGGGGATGTTTTCTTGGCACCCTTTAGGCCCCTTAGTGCCAATCGGGCATCGTTTAAATGCCACGGCCTACCTGAGCACTGTTTCTGACCATGTCCATCCCTTTATGACTACCATGTACCCATTCTCTGATGGCTACTTCCAGCAGGATAATGCACCATGTCACAAAGCTCGAATCATTTCAAATTGGTTTCTTGAACATGACGATGAGTTCACTGTACTAAAATGGCCCCCACAGTCACCAGATCTCAACCCAATAGAGCATCTTTGGGATGTGGTGGAACAGGAGCTTCGTGCCCTGGATGTGCATCCCACAAATCTCCATCAACTGCAAGATGCTATCCTATCAATATGGGCCAACATTTCTAAAGAATGCTTTCAGCACCTTGTTGAATCAATGCCACGTAGAATTAAGGCAGTTCTGAAGGTGAAAGGGGGTCAAACACAGTATTAGTATGGTGTTCCTAATAATCCTTTAGGTGAGTGTATATGCTCGTCAGTTCAAAGCGATCATCTCTTCCTAGTCAAAGAATAATCATGAATCAGCAGCTGATGGTATGAGGATACATTACAACTTGCTGAAATGTATCATGTTGTGTAATCGTTCAATCAGTTGTTTCAGTGGCAGAAAGCTGGTAAACAATGTCACGTAGCATTTACCTCAGAAGTCATTTTGTGTCTACAGCTGGTTAGTTCACTAGATAAATGAACTCGTTCACTAAATAAATGCACTATAGCCTATTAGCCTATATATTAATTATATTTTACTTAACTTTTATTAAACTGAATTATTTAATGTATGTTTAAATAAATCATGAAAATAACAGCCACCATACAAATGATTATATTTCAACAACAAATTGGATTAAAAACATAATTTTATAATTAGATTTAGAAGTTAATGAAAAAACTGCCTTATGTGAAGTTTACATGTTTGCATACAATGTGTTATTTGAATGTTGATGTATGATATTTAAAATAAATAGCAACTGAATTTAGACTAATTTGGGCTCTTAGTCTTAGACCCCGCCCCTCTTGTCATCTCATTATTGGTTTATTTGCCCCACCTGTCTTCCCTCATTACCTGCCTTGTTTGTAATCTAGTTAGTCTCCTTGTGTTTGCTGTGCTGTGCTGGTTTGTTATCTTCTGTTCGGTGTTTGATGTCTTCTGTTCCCTGCTTCATGTGCCTGACCCTGGTATTTTTGTCTTTAGTTGAGTTTGGTTTTCCCCCTCGTGGGTGTTTTTTTTCATTTTATTTTATTATTTAAATAAACCTCCTTCTTCCTGCAATTGAGTCCTCACTCCCTTTTCTGACAGAACGAACCAGCCATATGAGGACTCAGCGGAAGAAGGACCCAACTTCGGTGAGCTCAAGTCCGGTGGTCCAGAAGGATATTCCCGTCAGTCCAGACATGGTCAAGAGGGCTGTGTTTGGTTTTTATGTTTTGACGTTCCTGTGTGCTCGGACTAAGCACAGGGCTTTCTCCAGTCCTTCTGGCACTTCAGAGGCTGTCGTAGAGCAGCCCGTGGTCATCCTGGAGGATGTCCCAGAGTTGCCAAGGGTCATTGCCCTGCCATGGCCTGCCCCTGACCAGCGTCCAGTGACGGCTCCATCCGTGCACCGAGTCCGGAGAGGGCGCCGTCCCCTTGCACCGAGTCCGGAGAGGGCAACGTCCCGTGCACCGATTCCGGAGAGGGCACCGTCCCGTGGAAGTGGAATAAAATAAGTGAGGTAAACTGTGCAGTGAGTAAACTGTAGACTTATAAATATGTGGTTAACAAATGTATAAGAGTATAATGTGCAAAAAGGTTTATAACAGGTTGTTACACCGTAACAACGAGAACAGAAAGTGCAGTGCAATGTCAGTGTATCGATGTTTATCCAGAAGTGAAGTCACGTGATGTTAAGTGACTGAGTTCAGGAGTCTGATGGCCTGGGGGAAGAAGCTCCTCCTGAGTCTCTCAGTTTTGGCCATCAGGCTTTGGAAGCGCTTACCAGATGGCAGCAGCGTGAAATGAGGGTTTGCAGGGTGATTAGAGTCCTTGATCTTAGTAGCTCTACCTTTGCAGCGTTTGGTGTAGACGTCCTGCAGAGATGGGAGAGCTGACCCTGAGATACGCTCGGATAAGCGCACGACTCTTTGCAGGGCTTTGCAGTCATGACTGGTGCTGTTCCCATACCACGCTGTGATGCACTGAGTTAATACACTTTCTATCGCCCCTAAATAGAAAGTTTTCAGGATATCTGGTGAAACCCTGAATTTCCTCAGCTGGCGCAGGTGGTACAGTCTTTGCCTGGCTTTTTTCACCTGTGTCTGAATGTGAGCAGTCCAGGTCAGGTCCTCGGAGATGTTTACACCCAGGTACTTGAAGCTGCTCACTCTCTCTACTGGTGACCTGCTGATCATGAGGGGGGAGTATGTCTGTTGCTGTCTCTTCCTGAAGTCCACAATCATTTCTTTGGTCTTGCCAACATTCAGAGAGAGACAGTTGTCCTGGCACCATGATGTTAGTTCCTCCACCTCGTCCAAGTATGCCGTCTCATTGTTGTTGGAAATGAGGCCCAGGACAACAGTATCATCAGCAAATTTGATGATAGAGGTGGAGCTGTGTGTGGACAAACAGTCATGCGTGTAGAGAGAGTAGAGCAGGGGACTCAGGACACAGACCTGTGGAGCTCTCACACTCAGGGTGATGGAGGTGGAGGTTAGCTTGATGGGAACTATGGTGTTAAAGGCTGAGCTATAGTCAATGAATGGCAGCCTTTTGATGGGAACTATGTTGTTAAAGGCTGAGCTATAGTCAATGAATAGCAGCCTTACGTAGTTCCCACTTTTGCTGTCGACGTGAGTGAGGGAGGAGTGGAGGACATGAGAGATGGCATCTTCAGTCGATCTATTGGGACGATAGGCACACTGAAGAGGGTCCAAAGTGTCAGGAATGTAGGCGCAAATGGTGTTTTTAATGAGTCTCTCAAAGACCTTCATGACTATAGATGTGAGAGCCACTGGACGATAGTCATTTAGGCAAGAGGGTTTACTGTTCTTAGGGACAGGGATGATGGTGGATTTTTTGAAGGAGGTGGGGACCACAGATGTAGCAAGGGACTCATTGAAGATAGATGTAAACAGCCCAGCGAGCTGATCAGCACAGGAAGGCAGAACACGGCCTGAAATACCATCTGGCCCAGCAGCTTTCCTGACGTCCACACGCTTGAGTGCTCTCCGAACTTCATCCTCCAAGACAGAGATCACGTGGTTGTTGCTGCGCTGAGTAATTCCCTCTGACGCGCCACTTGGCGGAGTCGCGTTGCCGCAGTTAGAGTCAAAGCGAGCGTAGAAAGAGTTTAACTCATTCACAAGCGACGGATCAGCGCTCACCTCTGCAGAGGATTTAGATCCAAAAGAGCAGATGGACCACATGCACCGGGAGTCGTTGAGTTGGAAATGAGACTCCACTCTGTCTTTATAACGGAGTTTTGCGGCTTTAACTGCGTGCCGCAGAGCATAGCAGGACGATCTGTATTCAGTCATGTTCCCCGATAGGAGACCGGCGTTGTGAGCGGCAGTGCGTGCGTTCACTGCAGCGCGGATTGAATTGTCCACCCACGGTTTCTGATTTGAGAAGGACGTTATTGTTTGCGTGGCTTGCTCTGTAAGCGTGTTGATGAAGCTAAGCGCCACATCTGTGAACTCGCTTGCGTCAGCTGAACTCGCTCGGAACATGTCCCAATCCACATCATTCAGAGCTGCCTGTAGCGCGGTCTCTTAATGGGGACGACTAGCGCTTAACTTTCCGCCTCACCGGGGGTTCCTGAACGAGCCTTTGTCTGTATTCAGGTGTGAGGAAAATGGCGGCATGATCCGATTTGCCAAAGGCTGGTAGTGACCGCGCTTTATAGGCGTTCTTAAACGGAGAGTAGCAATGATCCAGTGTGTTTGCTCCACGTGTAGGACAGGAGACGTGCTGGTGAAAGTTTGGCAAGACTTTCTTTAGGTTTGCTTTGTTAAAATCACCCGCGACAATGTACGCTGCGTCGGGGTGTTTGTTTATGATGCCGCTGGCAACATCATGAAGGCCAGATAAAGCCAGCCCTGTGTCTGCCTGCGGTGGAATGTAAACAGCGGTCGCGACGACCGCAGAAAACTCCCTCGCCAGATAGATTGGGCGGCAAATGATTGTTAAATGTTCCAGATGAGGCGAGCAGGATCGCGAGAGAATGGTGATGTTCCTGGGGTCGCATCATTTGTTGTTGACCATGAAGCATACTCCACCGCCTTTGGATTTACTGGCCTTGGCTGTTCTGTCCATCCGAAAAACAGAGAAGTTGTCTGACGGCATCACAGCTGTGTCCGGGACCGCGGGCGTGAGCCATGTTTCGGACAAACAAAAGATGTTACAGTCTCTCATGTCCCATTGAAAACTTATCCTGGCTCTAAGATCGTCCATCTTATTCTCCAAGGATTGAACATTTGCTAGAAGAATGCTCGGGAGAGGAAGGCTGAATGCCCTTTTCCTCAGTCTGTTGCGTATCCCAGCGCGTTTCCCGTGGTGTTTCTTGATTCTTCGCCGTTGACTCATCTGTCCATTGTTCAACTCTGCATTCCGAAGGATCTCAGATGGCCACAGAGGATCGGCGAAAGTGTCCTGAAACAGTCCAGTGTAGAGGTAACCAATGTCAAAAAGAGTTTTGCTGTCATAGCAGATCAATGTAGTTGATAAGTTTGTAAAAATTGAGAGTAAAAGAAAGTAAAATAGTAAATAAAGGCACAGTCTTCGCGGAGCGACCTGAACGGCGACCAAACCCGGTGGCGCCATCATGTCTCCTGTCTATTGTCCTGCCCCTGCCCCTCTTGTCATCTCATTATTGGTTTATTTGCCCCACCTGTCTTCCCTCATTACCTGCCTTGTAATCCAGTACCTGTAATCTATTTAGTCTCCTTGTGTTTGCTCTGCTGTGCTGGTTCGTTATCTTCTGTTCGGTGTTTGTCTCCTGTTCCCTGCTTCATGTGCCTGACCCTGGTATTTTTGTCTTTAGTTGAGTTTGGTTTTCCCCCTCGTGGGTGTTTTTGTTCATTCTATTTTATTATTTAAATAAACATCCTTTTTCATTTAATGGCATAATGTTATATATATATATATATATATATATATATATATATATATATATATATATATATATATATATATATATATATTCCAAAAATTGAACTCAGACTTTTGGATCTCACTGTATACAATTTCTTGGAAGTGTCTAAGGACAACGAGAACGTCACTGTTACTAAGGAAACAGAACAAAATCAGATTCCTTTTTTTTTTTTTTTTTTTTTTTTCATCTGACCACCTGGAATGATCTTTGGATCACACTAAAATCTCAGTAGGATCCTCAGGCATATTCAGATGGAGAAACGTGTGAGAAAAACATATTGCAACACTTCACAGGCCATGGAACTATTGACTTTGGTGCATGGATTGCATTCCTATAGTTGTTTCCATTCTCTTGGCATATTGTTTATGAAATCTGGAATTTCTTTTGGTAATATTAGACTGGTGTTGACATGTACGGCTAGTGTTAGTGTCTTGTAGGTGGGGGCATTATCATGACAAAGCACAGTTATTGCTTTGAAAGAGAATGTTCACTAAATGTGTTCTTCCTAAGAACACATGCTTCAATTATAAATTGATAAAATGTGATTAAATAATTATAATGCAAATCTAAATTATTAAATACGAAAATATATTAACAGTTCTTTCTGAGTTCTCGAATCTGATTGGCCGTTTTAAAAAATATAAAAGCAAAATAATTTTAAAAGGTAAAGATTCTGAAAACATTGAAGGAGATCTCATCATAATTTAATAGTAACAATGTTATATTTTATTATGATATGACTAATATCATATTTTTAAATATGATGGTTTCATTATAAACATGGTGATTCTCTCTAAGGTGGATACCCAACTTAATATATGATATTTACAATCTGAATCTAACCATGTCATGTCAACAAATGGAAAAGTCAGCTAACTATTTATTATCAGCAGGGCGTGCCTTTTACCCCACATACCACACTTTTACATATTCCTCCGACACAACATATCCCTCTGTCCTAAATCATTAAGAAGACCATATTGAATCATTTTTAGAAATTCTTATTTGCTACTTAAATCTACAACATTTTCAAAAAAACATCAAATATTCGATCAAATTAGCCTGCGATCATGTCAAAGATCAGACAAATTTCCACGTGCATCTTGAAAAGTGGATGTTTTGGAAAGTGCTGAGGCAAGTTTTTGTGCCCTCTAGTGGTTCCGAAGAAAATCAAATCAAAGAGCCTTTTACCCCATGGAGCATTTAGCCCTGTTGTACCTTACCGTTTCACCGTTTGTATCACTCCGCTTGTGACGACTGTCATGGCGGTCAAGCAAATCCACCATATTATTCACAAATAGCCCACTACTATTATTTTTTCACGGAATGTAGTATTAATAGTTTTTAGGTGGGATTGTAGTTATTTAGAGATATATGAAACATGAGATTAATTCATTTGGGATATATCAAACAGGCAATCTTTGGTCTTATTAATCTATTACTTGTTGCAGAGCAAATTGATTTGGCTAAGGGCAAAGTTTCATTAAAAATATCTTTATTTGTGTTCCGAAGATGAACGAAGGTCTTACGGGTTTGGAGCGACGTGAGAGTGAGTAATTAATGACAGAATTTTCATTTTTGGGTGAACTATCCCTTTAACTGTTAACAGGACAAACACAAAGATATCACTTAACTCAGCGGACATTCAAACTAATTTTGTGATTATGAATATAAGATTGACCAGAAGAATATCATCTAGATGCAGGTAGTCGATCTCTCTCAACCACACTACTTACAATAAGCTTCAATGAAGTGACTCAACATTTCCTTGTTACTAGTTCTAAAGTGGCATTTTATAATTAATAATGGAGGCTTGGTCACAACTGTTAAACTGTCAGCTTGAGATTTGAATCTGTGGCAGAAGGAAGTAGGCTAGTTCCACACAAAAGAGGGTTTTTGAAAAACAGTCTGTTGTTGTTTCTTATTTATTTACACAGTTGTGCCGTCGAACTGTTGTATAAATGCAATATCACACTCCTGTGCCATATGGCTGTAGGGGAGCGCGGGGCACAACCAAAGGTTAGTTGTAACACGCATGGTTTAACTCTTTCCATTCGCCAGAATGACGAAACTTTGTGTATTTACTAGTTGCCCTATCAACATTATGTAGAGAGAAAAATTGCGCCAAAATTAAAAAATCTTTGGAAGATATCACTGAACATTTATTTAACCATAGCAAAAGTAAATTTCTTACTTAAGTTTATTTTTCATCTCTGTTTTTTGTTTATTTAAAATAAGACAAATCTGATATTATTGTAATCGTATATCTGTTATTTAACAGCTGAGCTCGTTCTTTAATGCTGATCTAACAGCAGAAGACACGAGCCACGGGTTAAATCCCAGTTGTTCAGGTGGGGTGTGTTGTAACACTGCGTTACAATGAGCCCCTATTAGAAATATGATATTATATTCTATACTTTTATGAATTCTTTTGAGAAACCATGAGAAAAGGGTGAATAATGACTGAGAGTCCATGTTCAAAAATGATTCATTATTATTATGTTTTGAACTACAAACCCGATTCCAAAAAAGTTGGGACACTGTACAAATTGTGAATACAAAAGGAATCCAATAATTTACAAATATCATAAACTTATATTTTATTCACAATAGAATATAGATAATATATCAAATGTTGAAAGTGAAACATTTTGAAATGTCATGCCAAATATTGGCTCATTTTGGATTTCATGAGAGCTACACATTCCAAAAAGTTGGGACAGGTAGCAATAAGAGGCCGGAAAAGTTAACTGTACATATAAGGAACAGCTGGAGGACCAATTTGCAACTTCAACTGGCAACATGATTGGGTATAAAAAGAGCCTCTCAGAGTGGCAGTGTCTCTCAGAAGTCAAGATGGGCAGAGGATCACCAATTCCCCCAATGCTGTGACCAAAAATAGTGGATCAATATCAGAAAGGAGTTTCTCAGAGAAAAATTGCAAAGAGTTTGAAGTTATCATCATCTACAGTACATAATATCATCCAAATATTCAGAGAATCTGGAATAATCTGCGTAAGGGGTCAATGCCCATGATCTTCGGGCCCTTAGACGGCACTGCATCCCATACAGGAATGCTACTGTAATGGAAATCACAACATGGGCTCAGGAATACTTCCAGAAAACATTGTCAGTGAACACAATCCACCGTGCCATTTGCCGTTGCCAGCATGCCAGAGTTTTAACTCTATAGGTCAAAAAAGAAGCCATATCTAAACATGATCCAGAAGCGCAGGCGTTTTCTCTGGGCCAAGGCTCATTTAAAATGGACTGTGGCAAAGTGGAAAACTGCTCTGTGGTCAGATGAATCAAAATTTGAAGTTCTTTTTGGAAAACCGGGACGCCATGTCATCCGGACTAAAGAGGACAAGGACAGGCCAAGTTGTTCTCAGCGCTCAGTTCAGAAGCCTGCATCTCTGATGGTATGGGGTTGCATGAGTGCGTGTGGCATGGGCAGCTTACACATCTGGAAAGGCACCATCAATGCTGAAAGGTATATCCAAGTTCTAGAACAACATATGCTCCCATCCAGATGTCGTCTCTTTCAGGGAAGACCTTGCATTTTCCAACATGACAATGCCAGACCACATACTGCATCAATTACAACATCATGGCTGTGTAGAAGAAGGATCCGGGTACTGAAATGGCCAGCCTGCAGTCCAGATCTTTCACCCATAGAAAACATTTGTTGCATCATAAAGAGGAAGATGCGACAAAGAAGACCTACGACAGTTGAGCAACTAGAAGCCTGTATTAGACAAGAATGGGACAACATTCCTATTCCTAAACTTGAGCAACTTGTCTCCTCAGTCCCCAGACGTTTGCAGACTGTTATAAAAAGAAGAGGGGATGCCACACAGTGGGAAACATGGCCTTGTCCCAACTTTGAGATGTGTTGATGCCATGAAATTTAAAATCAACTTATTTTTCCCTTAAAATTATACATTTTCTCAGTTTAATCATTTGATATGTCATCTATGTTGTATTCTGAATAAAATATTGAAATTTCCACATCATTGCGTGTCCCAACTTTTTTGAAATCGGTTTGTATGCTGTATAGCTGTATTTAGTGATGTGTTTGTTGTTAAACTCAAAAATTAGTGTATTTTTAATGATTTTTAATGAAAAAATGCCATTCTTTTATTTTAAAAAGTTAATAATTGTATTTTATTGACAAAATATTTTAGTTAGATTTTTTTTTTTATTTATTTTTTTATTATATCAGGTAACATTTTAAGCTGTCATTTGGTCATGTTACAATGTGCCCTGCCTATGGGGCATGTTGTCACATTTCACTTCCATTCTTTCAGGGTAAATGAAGAAAAAGTATACACTGCATTAATGAAACAAAACCACATAATTGTACTAGACATGGGAAATTAATGTGGGAAAAAAGAAATACTCTGAACCCCAAATGGATTTACACAAACGGAGAAAGTCAAAAAGCATTAGGTTGTGCCCGCTCTCCCCTATATCAGCAGCATTACGGTTCATATATAATTTGTATATATGATGTATTTGTATTATTATTAATTTTTGAATAAATAATTTCTAGTAAATTTCATGGTTTGAGTATACGTTCTTTCTTTCTTTCTTTCTTTCTTTCTTTCTTTCTTTCTTTCTTTCTTTCTTTCTTTCTTTTGAAATGTTAGTATTTACTTATTTTACCAATTATATTTGACATTATTTTAATATTTATATTGTTAAAATTAATATTATTATATTCATATTTTCAATTATTAATAACATTTTGTCCACTAATAATCCAGGTGGTGGTGCAGGTTACAGTTGTAATTGAGTTCCATTTTCATATGAAGTGAACCTTGTGCATCTCTTATTTAGTAACAACAACAGTTTTGGAATTTTCCAGACTGGAATTGTAGACCGCATGAAAGTGTGTGGCCAATCAAATTATGCTGTCCAGCAAATGTACCGTTTGCTCTTAGTAAGGTTCAAGAAAACCTCATTTGGAAATTGCTCCTTCACCACACATGCCTTGTCAGATTTCTTACAACTCATATGCTCCAGTGCAAGGGGACATTTTTCTGATTTTTGCAAGTCTGTGCAATTACTATTTGTGTGTTTGTGTGTGCACGTCTATCTGTGCTATGGGACTGGTCAGGCTCTTTGCCACATTAAGTATCCTTCGCCTGTTGACTTAACAACAGGAGGAGACGACTGGAATGTGATCAATGTTCCGTTCCAAGAACACAGGAAATTATAATTTTGAAAATGCAGAAATAAAATACTATTAGCTTTGAATTATTAGAAAATAAAATAAACAAATGATCTCAGTCAGCACAGAGGTCAAGTGAACTTTGTCACTTTCACCCAGATATACTGGATGTGACAGAACTTGACAAGGCATGTGGTATTGCTTTATTCAAGTATTTGACAATACAATATACACATGATATCAAATTACTTAGGTTTAGGTTTTAGAAACATGATGATTAAATGTTTCTCCTAAATTCCAATGACAACACTACATGGGGGCACAGTAAAACAACACCCACTCTCAAAAAGAAAAGGAGTATGTGAGAGAGGATGTGATTAAAGTCCCTATTTAATAAATAAATTTGATTACTCAGAGTTAAATCTGGCAGAATATACTGTTGTTAAAGTGTAAGATGGAGAGGGGACACATCTGGCAAGAATAAAACACAATAAAAATGGAGCAGTCGAAAGATGAGATATTAGAATTTTGGTCCCTCTTTATATTAGGTGGCCTTAACTACTATGTACTTACATCAAAAAATAAGTACAATGTACTTATTGTGTTCATATTGTATTGCAAAACACTTTTGCTGATATTGAGGTGGGATACGGGTAAAGTTAGGGACAGGTGTGGTGGTATGGGTGAGTTTAAGGGTAAAGTTAGGGACGGGTGTGGTGGGATGGGTAAGTTTAAGGGTACAGTTAGGGACGGGTGTGGCGGAATGGGTGAGTTTAAGGGTAAAGTTAGGGACAGGTGTGGCGGTATGGGTAAGTTTAAGGGTAAAGTTAAGGACAGGTGTGGCGGTATGGGTAAGTTTAAGGGTAAAGTTGGGACAGGTGTGGCGGTATGGGTAAGTTTAAGGGTAAAGTTAAGGACAGGTGTGGCGGTATGGGTAAGTTTAAGGGTAAAGTTGGGACAGGTGTGGTGGTATGGGTAAGTTTAAGGGTAAAGTTAAGGACAGGTGTGGCGGTATGGGTAAGTTTAAGGGATAAGTTAGGGACAGGTGTGGTGGTATGGGTAAGTTTAAGGGTAAAGTTAGGAACAGGTGTGAGGGTATGGGTAAGTTTAAGGATAGGGTTAGGTGTAAGGGAAGGGTCAACAGTGTAATTATAAATGTAACTACAGAAATTAATTACAGATGTAATTACATGCAGGTCATTTTTAAAATGTAAGTACAATGTAAAAACATGTATGCACACAATAAGTGCATTGTATCAAATTATTAATTAAAATGTTAGTACATAGTAGTTAAGGTCACCTAATATAAAGTGGGTCCAGAATTTGTTTGGCCTCCTTGTCATTCTGTCAGGACCACTATTTTCAAAGATGATTAATAATTAGCATACAGTTTGGATTGGTGGTATGGTTCTGTTCTGGGCAAGAACATGTAGCCTAGCATGGACAAGAACAGGGAGAGCAGCAATAACTCCCCTTAGGGTAAACAGAACAGAACCAACATAAATGTTTTGCAGATTTGGGATGGAGGAGGTTAATTAGCTTCTGAGCAATGCTGCTGATAATACTGAATGGGCCTTATACACCGATCAGGCATAACATTATGGTGAAGTGAATAACAGTGATTATCTCTTCATCACGACACATGTTAGTGGGTGGGATATATTAAGCAGCAAGTGAACATTTTGTCCTCAAAGTTGATGTGTTAGAAGCAGGAAAAATGGGCAAGCATAAGGATTTGAGCGAGTATGACAAGGGACAAATTGCTAGATGACTGGGTCAGAAGATCTCCAAAACTGCAGCACTTGTGGGGTGTTCCCGGTCTGCAGTGGTCAGTGTCTATAAAAAGTGCTCCAAGGAAGGAACAGCGGTGAACTGGCTGACAGGGTCATGGGTGGCCAAGGCTCATTGATGCACGTGGGGAGCGAAGGCTGGCCCGTGTGGTTTGATCAAACATATGAGCTGCTGTAGCTCAAATTGCTCAAGACGTTAATGCTGATTCTGATAGAAAGGTGTCTGAAAACATAGTGCATCGTAATTTGTTGCGTATGTGGCTGCATAGCCACAGATCAGTCAGGGTGCCCATGCTGACCCCTGTCCACTGCCAAAAGTGCCAACAGTGGACATGTGAACATCAGAACTGTGTGCATTGCTTACCTAGGGAACATATGGCACCAGGATGCCACTATGGGAAGAAGGCAAGCCGCTATGGGAAGAAGGCAAGCCAACGGAGGCAGTGTGATGCTTTGGGCAATGTTCTGCTGGGAAACCTTGGGTCCTGCCATCCATGTGGATGGTACTTTGACATGTATCACCTACCCTTACATGGAAACGGTATTCCCTGGTGGCCATAAGGAGCAGGATTGGGCTTGTGGATTTTACATTCTACTATGACGCCTGATATAAATTAACATTGAAATGTTTGGTGTCAGTAATATTTTAAGATATTACTGTTCTTATTATATTTTTGATCAAATAAATGACGAATTTGGTGAGCATTAGTAACTTCTTTCAAAAACATTAAATGAGCTTACCTCAAACTTTTGAAAGGTAGTGTGTAAATACACACATAGATCCCTTTCGTTCAGTCACTCCGAGTTATGTCAGTGACTGACGAATGGAAGTTTCGCTTAGAAGCCTATCATCTTCAAGTTCTTAGAAAACATGCCAATGGCGATGAAATGCCATGGGTCGGCGGAATTTGCATAGCGTAACTCCGCCCCACCTCATGGGTATATAAGGAAGTACGCTGGCAATCTAGCATTGTTTCTGCTTCGGAGCCAAGAGCATCTCTTCACTCCTCAAGCCTGATACTGAGTAAAGTCAGTCCTTCGAGACAAGCAAACTCTCCAGTCTGTGTTGGTGTGATGGTGCGTTCCAGCAATCGCACATTGCCTGCCTGCTGATCTGTGCAGTGATCTGCAACAGCTGGTGTGTGTTTCCCTGGGCACTTCCACACTGCTGCAGAGTTTCCTCTTGCAAAAAGAGCTTGCGCATAGCGCGTCTTTTTCAAGATGTCTCGCCCATGCACTATTGGGTGCAGTCGGTCTTTGTCGCCTTCTGATGTGTTTGGGCTTACAGCATGCTCAGGCAGCGTTTGTGGATGAGTCATGTTCCCACTGCAGGAACATGACCATCGCAATGTTGCGGTCGAGACTCAGTAACCTTCGTCAAGGAGAGAGAGTCCCCTCTGCCACACCCCAATCTACTGCCTCCGTGAGGGTTACAGTCTGGAATAAAGCCCCGTCGCTTGTTCCTCGGGCCACACCCCCCTCTTGCACACCGCCATGGGTGGTCGGACTGAAGCACCGGGACCGTCTGTTGGCGCCCTGTGTGTTTCATTCGGTGCTCCAGAGGATGACGAGATGTTGATCGCCTCATCTCAAGGCGGGCTAGAGTCCTCCTGGGCATGCCATGACCATCTTGCAGGTCTACCAGCCCCGGATGCTCATGGCCATGCACGAGGGTAGAGCTGACCCAGGGCTCAGAGATGAGCTGCGTGCTACCACCAACCTCACTCTCCGGGTGACGAAGGTGACCGCATGCTCCCTGGGGCAGGTGATGTCCACAGCCGTGGTCCAGGAGAGACACCTGTGGCTTAGCCTGGCCGATATGAGAGAGGCTGAGCGAACCCGGTTCTTCAACGCTCCCATACCCTGGCCTCCTGGCCTCTTCGGTGGCACGGTCGAAAAACAGCCCAACAGCCCAACTGCTCTTGACCGCCCAGAAGCAGACTGAGGCCATCAAACACATACTGCCCTGGCAGCCAGTTTAGTTCCCAACCTGTCCCGCTGGCTCGAGAACCATCAGGCTCGGCTATGCGATTCAGTTCACACGGTCTCCTCCCCACTTCCGGGAAGTCCCCTATACCATGGCAATGCCCCTGTCATGCGTGCGGAGGTCACTACCTTGCTGGCGAACGGTGTGATCGAGATTAAATGAAGTCCGGCTTCTACAGCCCCTACTTCATTGTACCCAAGAAAACCGGTGGGTTACGCCAATCCTGGACCTGCGCATCTTAAACCAATCCCTTCACAGGCTTCCGTTCAAGATATTGACAGCCAAACGCCTTTTCGAATGCATTCATCAGGGACGTCAGGGACCTGGTGCTCCAGCACCTCACCACTTCTGGGCCTTCAGGTCAACTGGGAAAAGATCAAACTCTCCCCTGTGCAGAGGATCTCTTTTTCTCTTTTCTTGGTATAGAAATCAACTCGGTCGCCATGTATGTGCAGCTTACAGAGTGCGCGCAGTCACTGCTGACTTGCCTTCGCCAAATCAAGAGCAAGAGTGTGGTTCCACTGAAACTATTTCAGAGTTTCCTGGGGCATATGGCATCTGCAGCCACGGTCACTCCACTCGGACTGCTTCATATGAGACACTCATATGCGTTCAGCACTGGCTTCGCGATCGATTCCTGAGATGGGAATGGCAGTTAGGCACACTCCGTGTACCAGTGACTCAGGCCTGCTGTCAGACCTTCACCCCATGGTCGAACCTCACTCCATCCCTGGATGGTTCAGCTGGTTTGGGAACAGTTCGACGATGCACAGGTAGATCTTTTCCCTCCCACGACTCTTCCAATTGATGCTTGTTTTACTCCCTGACCGAGGGAACCTTCGGCACGGATGCACTAGCGCACAGCTGGCAGCGGGGCCTCTGCAAGTATGCGTTTCCCCCAGTGAGCCTTCTTGCACAGACACTGTGCAAGATCAGGGAGGACAAGGAGCAGGTCCTTTTGGTCGCCCTGTATTTGGAGTTCGGAGACTTGGTTCTCCGAACTCATTCTCCTTGTGACAGCCCCTCCCTGGTTGATTCCTCTGAGGAAGGACCTCCTTTCTCAGAGACGGGGCACCCTCTGGCACCCGCGTCCCGATCTTTGGAACCTACACATGTGGGTCCTGGAACCACAGGTGGTGGCTACCATCACTTCTGATAGGGCCTTGTCGAACCTCTTTGTCACATGGTGTTCTTCTCGCAGAGAAGACCCTTGGAAATGCCAGATTGGGTCCCTGCTTTCCTTCCTCCAAGAAGGGTTGGAACGAAGGCTGTACCACGACCTTGTGGAGTCGAAACAGTAGGTCAGCATGACCTGGTCATCAAGTTACTGAGGGGGGCTAGGAGACTAAATCCTCCTCATTCTCCCCTCATACCCTCTTGGGACCTCGCAGTGGTCTTATCTGCCCTGCAGAGAGCTCCCTTTGAGCCTTTACGATCAGTTGAGCTTAAGTTCCTGTGTATGAAGACATTCCTTCTAGTCGCTTTGGCCTCCATCAAGAGGGTAGGGGACTTGCAGACATTTTTGGTTGATGAAGCATGCCTGGAATTCGGGCAGGATAATTCTCACGTGATCCTGAGACCCCGGCCTGGATACGTGCCCAAGGTTCCCACCACTCCTTTCAGAGATCAGGTGGTGAAACTTCAAGCGCTGCCCCTGGAGGAGGCAGACCCAGCCTTGTCACTGCTCTGTCCAGTACACGCCCTCCATGCTTACATAGACAGAATGCAGTGTTTTAGGACCTCTGACCAGCTCTTTGTCTGTTATGGTGGGAAGCTGAAGGTAAAGGCTCTTCTCCAAGCAAAGGTTGTCGCACTGGATAGTGGACACCATTGTCTACATTGAGGTTGAAATATTCCACCTTTGGCTGGATACCCCAGAGTTCTCCATATGCAGCCCATATGTAGGTCATAGAGTATATGTATTCTTAACTCCTCCGTGCTGGTAGGCATGGTGTTGCAGGATTCCACGTGGAATATGCTTCCCAGTGTACCTTGGTATTCCTGTTAAGTGGAGTCCTTTGTCCGTGCTAGTCTCAGGACAGGGAGCTCACACTTGCGCAGGGCACTGGAAGACAGCTGAGTGGCATGATTAGATTGGACCCCCATTTGTCAGTCACTGATGTAACGTCTCCATTCCCTCCTCAAGGAATGAGTGTTACATAGGTAACCGAGAAGTTACTCAGTAACAAAATCACATTCACATGCATTTTTGTATTGCAACATTTACAAAATGTAAAACTTTCTGAGTTTTAATTCAATTGAATCATACCTTTAAAGGGAAACAAATATACACAGAGAAAGTGTTTGATCTCATGGTGTGCTTTGTCTAGTCTATAGAGACATATTTCTGTCATGACAACTCTCAGGTGTTTGGCATGGTAATCGATATGACAATGTTGATATGTTTGGTCTTGGTGGAATAGATCTGCTACACTGCTCTACTGCAGAGCAAGTATGGGACTTGCAGCTGCCAATGCCTACATGACACTTTGCTGTGAGCAAGTAAGACATGCTGCTGTACAATATAGCATATATAACATGAATTACCCGTAGGTGGCCTACATAGGTGGCGCTGGGGAAGGTGGAGGGTTTCTGAAAGCGCGTTGCAACTGCTACAGCAACTGCTACAGCAACTGCTACAGCAACTGCTACAGCAAATGCTACAGCAAATGCTACAGCAAATGCTGACCAAGTATTTTAAAGTTCAGCAATGAGCTCATTGGCTACTGATACAGCAGGAACCAATCAGCTGTGAGAGAATGATGTGATTGCAAGCAGATTGAGTATCAGCCTGTTCTGTCTCAAGTTTCATGACAGAACTTTGTATTTCATTATTTGCTTTAGACAGTATTGCCCACACAGTCATGTGGCTGGGTTGTCTGAATTTTTATTTATTTATTTTATGTATTCTTTTGGCATTTTACAACATATAAAGGTCTAATATAGGAATTGTGGCAGACTTGCCAAGCAAATTGTATGGTGTCTGTAAACCTAACAAAGTCTGCATTTAAAGGGGTCATGACATGGATTTTTTAGAATAAATAATTTAATGTTCCTTGAGGGTCACTTATAATGTTAATAAAGGTGTTTTTTTGTTTGTTTGTTTTTTTTTTCACAAAAACAACAATGCAAAAAACAGTGTAGGCAAATGTCAGCTGTTAAGTGACTGAACAGCAGAGGGTGGGGCCTATGGTGCAATGATGTATAACTTTTCGTTGCTGTCTTGCTCTGGAGGCAGGCATATGCAAATGTATTTGCCTGTGAGAATTAACAAATCTCGCAATATCCAAATGGGCCATTTTTGGAGCTTGATTAAATGTTTTCTTTGAGGAGGATGCTTTAAGCTATGAAACTTGTGGGATGTTTTATGGTACAAAGACCTATTACATGTCAAAAGAAGGCAAATTCGATTTCCCATGACCCCTTTAACAGACAGTGAAAAGCATCTTGGCCAGAAAAAAAAAAATTATTCATCATTATATCTGCTATGACTGGAAAAAAAAAAAAAAAAATACTAAATGAACTGTGAATTCTTTCTGTAGAGAAAAGTTAAAGATGGTGAGACAGAGTTGAGGCATCATAAAACTAAGGGCCTTTCACAGGCCCCTGCGGCCCATTTAAGAGAACTCAAAGACTAACTGAACTCACATGCAGGTTTAGGCCTGAGGAAAGGGTTTAGATCAGAACATCTCCATACTTTGACAGACAGACATCATAGCTTAAATATCTTTTGGATGAGTTACAGTGGAACTCATATTGTTGCCGCCATGTTTTCAGTGATAATAATAATTGCTACTGGTTCAAAACTCAAAATAAAATTGCTTCCATAGAATAGTGAGTAATTTTTTGTAAATTGACATTACAAAAGCCAACATGTGCACGCACACACTGTTTAGTGATTAAAATCATGCTAATAGCTGGAAAGACAACAAAAATGCGGTTAAAGAAATGACTAATGCTGTTTTGATGAGTTTAGCCGTGGTTTAGCTGTGCTGGGTCGCTATTGTGTTTGCTGCGGGTTTTGGCATGCTGAACGGCTTCTTGTCTGTTTCTGATTAATGCAAACCGATGACTTCAGTACTCAATGTCCATTTGAGTTCTCAGACCACAATCTTCTCTAGGATGGAAGTTTATAAAATGGCTCAGTTTTTGTTGAGATGGATTTTTTTTATGCTTCATTATATAACATTATCCATTACATAAGAAGGAACACAAATAATAATTAGGACAAAAACACATCCAGGTTGCTGCCTTTTCATCAGATTTCAAAATGTCTTCAGAAGTCAGTTTGAGTATTAGTATGTTTGTTTTCTTTTTTTATTATTATTATTATTTTTTCAGAAATACCAACCCTTATGGAAAAAGTACTTCTATGTACTTCTAAGAAATACTTTATGTACTTAAAACTGCACTTAAGTATACTTGACTTATACTGACATAAAAGTATATTTGGTCCATACATGTACTCAATTTTTGATCAAGATATACTTAAAAGTATAATTAAGTATTCTAAGTATACTAGTTTTGTTTACTCTTTTGATTGAGTAGCCTATGAAATATTTTTTTCACATAGTTTTACACACTGTCTTATAAACTTAAGTGTACATAGGAATTTACTTCAAATCTACTTCACTCATTCTCCGCCATTGACTGAATTTTCGAGAAGGGTATAGCTGCAGCCAAATGGGGGTGTGAACTCCAAAACGGGGTAGGGGCTCCAAAATAGGGCATGGCTTCCTCCCATTGACAGACAGGCACATGACACATATGTGTGATTATTTTTTTTTTTTTTTTTTTTTCAATCAAGTTCAGATTCTAAAGATTTAATTGGTCACGTCAATCACATTGCTGATGTCATACAATGCTATGTTACAACCAATTCTAACCCCTAAACCTACCTTACACCCAAATCTTAACCAGTGAAATTGACTGCAAGGCAGGATTTGTGCTGAATAGCGTGCTAAAGAAAACTTTTGTCCATAACTTCCCAACCAGACCTAACCAGACAGTGGCACATTTTTACTTGCACCCAGCGCCACTACCCTCTCACACCCTGTAAATCTAGAGACCCGGGATGCCCTCATCACTTAGAACGTAGCGATAGAGTAGAACTTTCCCATGCGCGGCACTGGGACGGCTCGCGGGAGAGCTCAAACTCCGGTCAAAATGCCACTGGCCACGAGCTCTGGCCTCCTCTCTGACAGAGCACATTTATTTATATAGCCTATTTTATAACCTTTTTTTGTTCTAATATCAACTAGAAACGATGTTTAATTTACAAACATTCATTTTGAAACATAAGTCAATGACAATTGGACTAAGCCAGAGCTAATAGCAAGTCTTTTCACTTGAGACCCCACCCCCTTTTGGAGATTCTGCCCACTTTTGGAGTGCCATTTTGGATCTCTCTGGTCTGCAGTTATACCAACTACAAAAAATTCCGCTATTCATGTTTTCCCTGTTATACGGTAGAGGATGCTAATATGCATCTACTAGAATAGAATCTCTGGATCAAGAAGAAGCAGACTCAAGTGATAGAAGATTGCTAACACAAATGTAAAATAGCACAATCATCAAACATTAAACAACATATAAATCAAAACTGCCAAACGTTACTGAATGAAATATCAAACCCATAATGAGAAAACGACTGTGAAGCTTTGGGGGTGTTGTTGGACTCGATCTACTCCATCTGTGTTTTTGTCATCATTCTGAATCTGATCTGGATGTAGTCAATGCAATTTTATCACTTCTTTTTGTTTATGTTGTTGTTGTTTTGTTTTTTTAATGAAACTTACCCACATTCAAGTGTCAAGTGTTGATAAAAAGATGCATGAATCGATAATAAAATGTTTTTAAAATGGAAAGAGTTAAAGTACAGTCAAAGGCATATTTCTAGTATAAAAAAAGTAATACCTAAATAGAAACATACTAGAATACAATGCAAAAATAATATATAAATAGTAAACTGTATGATGTTATTTTCACTTAAAGAAAACGTGCAGTATGCTTGCAGTATTAAACTCCTAAAATAGTAGTTTACTGAGAGTATGCTTCAAAATGTACTTTCATAAAAATAAAAAATAAAAATACTGCAAGCATTAAAATAGTAAAGTGTACATATAAATTATAACTAGTGTACATATAAGTTAATTTGTAGTACAGATGCAGTACAAATGAGAAATGTAGTTGTGAACTAGTTACTACTGTTTACTAACAGTTTACTACTGTTACACTTATAGTACACTTAACTGTATACTTTTATATACTAAAAAGTGGGCCAATTTAGTCCCAAGCAGTACTGAAATAGTAAACTTACAAATTTACTACTAGTACACTGATATTAGTATAAATCCAATACATAAAGTATACTTAAAAATTAACTTTAAGTATACTTCTTTTTGTAAAGGAAGGCTCAATTTTGCAGCAGAAAGGATCAATTTGTGTCCTCAAGCTTGCCAGTCTGAGTTTTCAAAAGTTATTCACTCGACACTGAGATACATTTATAAAAACATAAACATGAGTCGTATGTCATTCAGGTTTGGGACAACATATGGATAAGGAAATGTATTAATTTATTAAGGTAATATATTCCTTTAAAACAGAAAAAAAATCTATATTCAGTGCTCTTTTTTTTTTTTTTTTTTTTTTTTTTTCCATGTGCCATGTGAGTGAGGAGCATTTGGTATATCTGTTAGAATGATTTCACAGCATGTGTCTCAATCACCAGTGGTCTCACCTCTGGAGGAAAGACACCTCTGTTGCAGAAATCTGGCCATACTTTCTGTATTATGATCTGTAAATTGGCTCTTTTAAAAGCCAGTGCACCCCAGGCTCCTTTTAGATTAAGAAATCATTATTTCATCAGGAGGCCTTTGTGCCAGATGCAGTTAACATGCAACACCATGGAACAATACTTCAGCAGAACATACTAGAAATCAGTCAAAAGCTAGAGTATTTGCAATGAGGCATCAATGCCAACCTGGTAAAGATCACACAAGTTTGCACAAAATACAAATGATCTAATTATTTACTCAACTTCATGCTGTTCCAAATCCATTTGCTTTACTTCTCTAGACAGGATGTTCACACTGCACTTTTCCATACAATGATAGTAAATGAAGACTATACATTCACATTTTACTTTATAAGACACTACAGGCAAATATTTATCTTAGCTTACAAAGTTCTATATAGAAACTAGGTTCTGTCAGACATTTTATACTGTATATAGAACCATTTTATACTGTATATAGACTGCTCTTATTAACTAGGTCAGCCGGAACCGGGAACACTTCCCATAACACCTGATTTACTCGTTACATCATAAGAAGAATGGCATCTACGCTAATGTTAGTCTCTCTGTTTATCCCAAGGTTTAATGCAGTCAGCCGGATCTGGGCTGTATCCAGATCAGATGGTGGACCTGCGCCTGGACATGACCAAAGCATCCTTGAAATGTCTGCAGAGAGCGTGTCAATTAAACTCCCCCTGAAAATGGCGCATCAACACGACTTCCTCATTAAACCTGTCTCCGGTGTGACGACTCCAATCTTTTGAATAATCTTACGGATATCTATTTACCTAATATGACTTAAGACCTGCAATGTTGCCAGAATCATAATCATACACTATTTGTTCGGCAATAGGAGAACTGGCACCTCGACTGAGCCTGGTTTCTCCCAAGGTTTTTTTCTCCATTCTGACCCTGAAGGAGTTTTGGTTCCTTGCCACCGTTGCCTCTGGCTTTTGGCTTGCTCAGTTGGGGACACTTAAATTTCAACTATATTGCCGATCTGCCCACATTGACACTATATGATACTTGAAATTAGCTGGATAACATCACCGTTTCTCCAGAACGGCTGTACAGCCGAATCAAATTCTGTTGCATCGTTTTCCTGTTAACACTGTGAAGCTGCTTTGAAACAATCTGCATTGTAAAAAGCGCTATATAAATAAAGGTGACTTGACTTGACTTGTAGAACATTTTGGCATAAATGGTAACTTTCGTAATTATATTAACTAGTGTAACTATAAAGAGGAATACGTGTAGTTATAAGGAAAAATACGTAATATTTGAGGAATAAAGGGGAAACTATCAAGAAAATTAACAAATTATTTATACTGTACTTTAATTAACCCCTTTTTTAAGCCCTGAGGGTATTTTTAGAGTTGTATATATATATATATATATATATATATATATATATATATATATATGCTGTCATCCCCAAAGCTAGGTGTGACCATTTGGTCACGAGAAATAGTTTCAACCAAAAGCTGCATAAATATTTGGGTGCTAAATGTTTATTGTTCTTTTGTTCTGGTTGAGTATTTAAAGGGAATGGGAGACCACTCATGGAAGCATCTGTAATCAGAACTTCCCACGCTGTTGAAGTGTGTCTCTATTGCCAGGTAACAATGACTCTTGGAAACTATTTTTTATGTTTTTAGAATGATGTTTTATATTGTATGCTGATCAGTTGTGTATTATGGATTCTTTCTAAATTCTTTTATTTGATATGTTTACCTGGCTATAATAAACATTAATCTTGATTTATCTTGTATAAGTCTAAATTCCTTTATTTAAGTAGTGTCGTATGCGGAGTTTTGTAGGAGTTTCCGTAAATCTTTCTGTCAGGGCAGATTCATACCGAGACCCCCATGACCGGAGCATGGCGCTAAGCATGAGGGCAATCTGATTTCTGGCTGTCACTGGTATTAACAAGTTACAGCTCTCGTGACTATTACTAAAATTACACTTTCTGTTATGAGTAAGCATGTGCGACTCACTTAAAGGTAAAATAGTTCACTCTGTAATCCTCTGTAATTTCAGAACTGACTAATTTGCGTCCGTGAGGTAATGTAATTATAATCGCGAGCATTATCCTCTGAGCGACTCCGGGTCCCATGGAGGAACGAATATTTGCAATTAAGAGATACTAAGAAAATCAATGATCTAAATTAAATCACAACTAAACTTATGATCAGCTGTTAAATTACAAATGCAACAAAATTACAAATAATTGAGTCAGATAAAATTATTCATGAGTCAGATTTTTGAATTGGATCTTCACATTTTAATAAATTAAAGTGATTTTTCTAGAAGCGCCAGAAAAGACATACACGCAGAAGTCCTTCGACCAGCTGCTGGATTCCTACGTTGGGCCAATCAGCTGGACCTTACAATACAAAATACAAAATAGGTATCATTTTAAAGCTTAGAATCTCAGCTTTCCATTGCATCTATCCATTTTGATCAACTCTAAACCGTAGTGTACCGCCCGCAGGCACCACCTAGCTGCTATAAAACTTAATTGCCATATTTTTCAAAACTGCATTGGTCAACACAACATCCGTGACGAATATCTTGTGAACGATGCAATGGATTATGTTGTTTTTGGACTCATTTCAATCGGGAGTATCAACTATAAGTACTGATGTGCTGTTTTCAACGATCGTGTAAACGCCACTTTAGAGCTATAATAGATTATTTAGCATATGTGCTCCTGTCAGATTATAATGTGTTACAAATCTATCTGGGAATATTTTACGATCTGAGTGATCCCTGGATAATGTCCTTGGTCTCTTTTTAATCGTGAGAGTCTGCTGAAAATAAGGATGTGCCATTTTTTATCGATTGGAGCATGTTTCATGAAGTTACAAGCGTAAACGGCAAGTCTAAGCAATTGTTATTTTTGTACTCCACTCATGTGCGTCTGTGCTGTTTTTTTGTGTGTTATACTTCAACGAGGAATATCATTAGATCTAAAAGACAGATTATGGTGACTTTGGGCTGCTGTAAATAATGATGTGCCATTTTCCACGTTTCATGAAGTTATGAGTGAAAAACATCACGTGAATGCCACATCAGTATATTATTTACATATGGGACTTGCAAGACTTAAATTACAAAAACTCAAGTTTAGTCAAAGCCCAAAACAATTAGGCTTGTTGTGTTCTACTCCATGAGATCTACTTCAAACACCACTTTAATTTATAGCCCACAGATTCACACTTACCCTGCAACTACACGAAACAAGAGAGGAACAATCACCACTTTAATTTACAGCCCGTTGATTCATACTTACCCTGTAACTACACGAAACAAGAGGGGAACAAACACCACTTTAATTTACAGCCCGCAGATTCACACTTACCCTGCAACTACACGAAACAAGAGAGGAACAATCACCACTTTAATTTACAGCCCGTAGATTCACACTTACCCTGCAACTACACGAAACAAGAGGGGAACAAACACCACTTTAATTTACAGCCCGCAGATTCACACTTACCCTGTAACTACACGAAACAAGAGGGGAACAAACACCACTTTAATTTACAGCCCACAGATTCACACTTACCCTGTAACTACACGAAACAAGAGGGGAACAAACACCACTTTAATTTACAGCCCGCAGATTCACACTTACCCAGTAACTACACGAAACAAGAGGGGAACAGACACCACTTTAATTTACAGCCCGCAGATTCACACTTACCCAGTAACTACACGAAACAAGAGGGGAACAGACACCACTTTAATTTACAGCCCGTAGATTCACACTTACCCTGTAACTACACACGAAACAAGAGGGGAACAAACACCACTTTAATTTACAGCCCGCAGATTCACACTTACCCTGTAACTACGAAAAACAAGAGGGGAACAAACACCACTTTAATTTACAGCCCACAGATTCACACTTACCCTGTAACTACGTGAAACAAGAGGGGAACAAACACCACTTTAATTTACAGCCCGTAGATTCACACTTACCCTGTAACTACACGAAACAAGAGGGGAACAAACACCACTTTAATTTACAGCCCGTAGATTCACACTTACCCTGTAACTACACGAAACAAGAGGGGAACAAACACCACTTTAATTTACAGCCCGTAGATTCACACTTACCCAGTAACTACACGAAACAAGAGGGGAACATGAACCACTTTAATTTACAGCCCATAGATTCATACTTACCCTGTAACTACACGAAACAAGAGGGGAACAAACACCACTTTGATTTACAGCCCACAGACTCATACTTACCCTGTAACTACATGGAATAACAAGCACCACTTACCCTATAACTACATTGATAATTACCCATTAATTAAAATATACTTACAGTATAAATCATTTGTTAATTTTCCTAATAGTTACCCCTTTATTACCCAAATATTACATATTGCTTATACCTACACAAACGTACTTTATAGTTACACTATAATTACTGAAAGTTACACTGTAAATTCGCTTTAATTACACAGTACTTTTCGGGCTGTAATCTAAAGTGTTACCATGGTTCTTTAAAATTGACTCAAGAACCCTATAGATTCTACATAGAACCCCCTCTCAGAAAAAAAAAAAAAAAAACACGTTCCATTGAAAAGTTTAGGGTCAGTAAGATTTCTTAAATATAAATGAATACTTTTATTCAGCAATGATGCATTAAATTGGTTAAAAGTAAGACATTTATAATGTTACAAAAGATTTATATTTCAAATAAATGCTGTTATTTTTCACTTTCTTTTCATCAAAGAAAGCATCACGGTTTTGACAAAAGAATTAAGCAACTCTTTTCAACATTGACAATAAGAAATGTTTCATCATATTAGAATGATTTCTGAAGGATCATGTGACACTGAAGACTCGAATAATGGCTGCTGAAAATTTAGCTTTGCTATCACAATATATAATAATATATGATATGACACGACATTACAGTTTTTTTTTTGTTTAGTTTTTTTATGCAACCTTAGAGAGCATAAGAGTCTTCTTTCAGAAACTTTTAAAAAATCTTACCGACCCCAAACTTTTAAACGGTAGTGTATATATGAATGATATAATATGAATAATATAAATGTCTTAATTTACATTTAATGATGACTTAATTTATTTATCAGAACTATAGCACAAGAATCGTACCTTTCGCTAAACACACATAAACCAGACTTAACTATGTTGTGAAAGATATTTATTATCTGATTTTTATAACTTGTTTTATGCGACTTGTAATGCAAAATAATAATAATAATAATAATAATAATAATAATAATAATAATAATAATAATAATAATAATAATAATCATTCATCTCATATATTATAGTATTCTATATGTTCATATTTTTACCCTTCACTTGTAGTGTCTCCCCAACAGGTGAAATTACATGCACTACAGGTCTCAGGAAGCCATTATAATACGGATTTTACAATTGCAGTTGCAGAATTCTAAGATATCCTGCCCAAAATTTGAACATGAACACAATGTATCAACAATAGCATCATTAATTTCCTGTCATCATATGGCAGGGCAGATGGACATGCCCTCCAGGCAAAAACTGCGGACTGTGCTTATCCTGACACAACAATGGCGGGTTTCCACCATCCCACATGGACACTCTGGCATGTGTGATATTTCCTGTTTGACAAGTCAGTGTGTCAGAGCTATGGTTTGTCCATTCGATATATTTATGCCAGCAGTGACATAAGGACAACATGACAGAATCCAGGGAGTGACTAAATATAGGGCAGATCAAATGATGGGCACAGGGAGGCCAGGAGATCGGTCTATGAGAACAGCGCCCTCAAGTGGTCTAAAACTATATTAACAAGGTTAACAGCCAACAGTGAATTGCATGCATGTTTAAAGGTGTCATAAATGAGTTTTGCTAACTTCAGTAAGACTTAGATAAAAACCTATGTAAGAAGCTGACAATGTAAGAAGGCCATGATTTAATTGCTTAAGGTTCATTATATAATTTTAATTAACCTCAAAAATGATCCGTATCAAAAATTATTTATCTAATACACTGAATAGCATATATCAATACAATAATACTATATATATATATATATATATATATATATATATATATATATATATATTATATTATTATTATTATTTATTATTTATTTTTTATTTATTTATTTTTTTTAATTTTTTTATGATACATGGTTGATAGCATAATAATGGTACATTTAAAAAAAGATGGAAACCCGATCAGGCTTCTGAGAAAATAAAAATGAGGCAAAGCTGTTGAGATAAATTGCAAATGTGAGAATGCTCATCTGAAAAATCCAGCAATTCGTACATATTTTACGAGGTGGCTAATTCATTTTTGCTAAATCCTATGTATCTGACGAGTTAGTCAATTTGTATGATTTCGTATGAAAACGGAGCCACCTCATACAAATGTGTATGAATTGGGTGTGATATATAGCGTTCACCAGGATAAGGTATGTTTTGCACGCTGGGACCAGCATGGGATGCTGGCTGCTGGTTAGCTGGATCCCAGCATGGGATGCTGGTTGCTGGTGGACCAGCATAAGTTATGTTTTGCACGGTGGGACCAGCTTGGGATGCTGGTGTGCTAGTGGGCCAGCATATGTTGTCTTTGAGTGCTGGTATGATCCCAGCAAGACCACAACAAAACTTGCATATGTGTTACATATCACGTTTCTTGTGTGTTCGTAGTTAAATAAAGACCAAGACAAGTTTCCAAATTAATATTAATAAATTATTTAATAAAGAAAAATGCATGTTGCAGGTTACTAGTACATAGTAAAATCCTTCTGCTCAGTTTTCATGGTCCCAAATATAGAGAGTAAAAGTAACGCTGAAGCAATGTTGCAGTTAGTGAAATAAAGTAAATTCACTCTACAAGTGATGACTGAGCATTAGTGGTGACACCTGTGGTTAACAAGAAGAAACACTGAAGATAGGAGGAACAACAAGAACAGAAAAAAAGAGAAGAGATGAGCAGAAGCATAGCAACTACAACTGACTTACATCCGCACAGCCTTAGATGATATCAACTGCAAATAAAATCAGTATCTCACCAGAGGATGATTAAACAACTCCCAAAACAGCAGTACCACATTCACTTATTATAAACCAGTTTGGCTTTATTTCTTCCATATGGTACATGTACAAATGTTGTTGAAGCCTTTCAGTTGGGCACTTGGCCATTGACTTTGGTTGAATTAATTCTCTTTCAGCAATTGTCCCAATTGTCACTATTGTCGACAATGTTCCATGCTCCTGACTGCTATGACATATCTATGTCCACTTTTTGGAATCAGTTACTGAATGCTGAATTTCGACACATGTGAATTCCCAAATTAGTATGATAGTCTTTAAAAACACGTTCCGTTTTGAACTTTAATTATCAAGTTGTTATTAACTGCCCCATTGAAAGATCATATGTTTTAACATTATATTGCTTTTCCTTTACATCATCATTGTGTTAAATATAGAATATTGCAAGCAAAAACAGAGTGTGAACCAGCCGCACCAGCTCAGTTTTACTTGAAAACAGCATGAATATGCTGGTCCACCAACTAGACCAGCACTATACCAGCATAAACTAGGCTGGACCAGCACTAACTGGCATAAACCAGCCTGGACCAGCATGTAATCCATGCTGGTTTATGCTGGATTTTTCAGCAGGGTGCAACATGTGTTTATTAAAATCTTTATCACTGTAAATCTCCTGACCGGCCAGACTATGAATAGAGGTCTTCATGCATGCAACATGGAGGTTGTAACCCCTGCATTGTGCCCTGGAACACATCCAAACTGCCTGCTTAGCCTGGGGGCGATTAACAGACAGGGCCTTATTAATCTCATTCAGGCTAGGAGAGATCGCCAAAGAAAAAACACATTCATTATTCAAGTATAATGTAGATGTTCAAAACTAATATTCCCACACCAGGGGAGTTAAATTGCACCTACATATACAGTATACAGTATAAATTCCATAGAAATGGCATATACAGCTGGAACCAAACTAAATATACGTGTTTTTCATCATTACTAAATAGGGCTGTCATTTTAACCAGTTCATTTAGTTCAATTAAGTTTAAAATAAATCATGTGATAAAGAAATTAAACACAGTTAATCATGTCCTCTGACTCATATGTTAAATCTACAATTATGGCTTAAAGCACAAACTTTCATAGGAACTTGAAATAGCTCCTTCAATCAACAAAAGCTTTAGAAAGTGCGTGCCTTATACGACATCTGAGGACACACACAATCTTTACGTGGAGCATGTGTGTTCAGCCCTCAAGTGGGCTGGATGTGTTCACTGTGAAAAATTCATAATGAAAAAGCTCCGCTCACTTTCTCAATCCTCCTTTTCCGGCTTGGGTGATCTGCTGGATCCGGAAGCCCATTCTTTGGTATCTTCAGATCTTCAGTGTAAGATCAGTGTAGATCTTCAGAGTAGGCTCTCACGTCTATAGTCATGAAGGTCTTTGAGAGACTCATTAAAAACACCATTTGCTCCTTCATTCCTGACACTTTGGACCCTCTTCAGTTTGCCTATTGTCCCAATAGATCGACTGAAGATGCCATCTCGCATGTCCTCCACTCCTCCCTCACTCACATCGACAGCAAAAGTGTGAACTACATAAGGCTGCTATTTATTGACTATAGCTCAGCCTTTAACACCATAGTTCCCATTAAGCTAACCGCCAAACTCCTGGATCTCGGCCTGAATTCTTCTCTCTGCCACTGGATTGAGGACTTCCTCACTGGCAGGCCTCAGGTGGTGAGAGTAGGCCAGTTCACCTCCACCTCCATCACCCTGAGTGTGGGAGCTCCACAGGGCTGTGTCCTGAGTCCCCTGCTCTACTCTCTCTACACACATGACTGTTTGTCCACACACAGCTCCACCTCTATCATCAAATTTGCTGATGATACTGTTGTCCTGGGCCTCATTTCTGACAACAATGAGACGGCATACTTGGATGAGGTGGAGCATCTAACATCATGGTGCCAGGACAACTGTCTCTCTCTGAATGTTGGCAAGACCAAAGAAATGATTGTGGACTTCAGGAGGAGGCAGCAACGGACATACTCCCCTCTCGTGATCAGCGGGTCACCAGTAGAGAGAGTGAGCAGCTTCAAGTACCTGGGTGTAAACATCTCCAAGGACCTGACCTGGACTGCTCACATTCAGACACAGGTGAAAAAAGCCAGGCAAAGACTGTACCACCTGCGCCAGCTGAGGAAATTCAGGGTTTCACCAGATATCCGGAAAACTTTCTATTTAGGGGCGATAGAAAGTGTATTAACTCGGGTATTAACGTGGTATGGGAACAGCACCAGTCATGACTGCAAAGCCCTGCAAAGAGTAGTGCGCTTATCCGAGCATATCTCAGGGTCAGCTCTCCCGTCTCTGCAGGACGTCTACACCAAACGCTGCAAAGGTAGAGCTACTAAAATCATCAAGGACTCTAATCACCCTGCAAACCCTCATTTCACGCTGCTGCCATCTGGTAAGCGCTTCCGAAGCCTAATGGCCAAAACTGAGAGACACAGGAGGAGCTTCTTCCCCCAGGCCATCAGACTCCTGAACTCAGTCACTTAACATCATGTGACCATCGATACACTGACATTGCACTGCACTTTCTGGTCTCGTTGTTACTGTGTAACAACCTGTTATAAAGCTGTTTGCACATTATACTTCCTTGTACATTTGTTAACCACATATTTATTTAAGTCTACAGTTTACTCACTGCACAGCTTACTTCACTTATTTTATTCCACTTCTTTATTTTAATTTTTTTCTACTTGACTTGATTTATTTATAATTCTACAGATATATATATATATATATATATATATATATATATATATATATATATATATATATATATATATATATATATATATATATAATATATATATATATATTATAATTTCCTCCTTGTGTTTTTAACTGTGAATTTGCACTGTCCATGGAGCGGACCTGTTTACATTTCACTGCCGGTTGTATATTCTGTATATAACTGTGTATGTGACAAATAAAACTCTTGAATCTTGAATCTTGAATCCAGCGGCTCCTAGCTCTGAAAAGCTTGACGTGGTAGGAGAGACCAGGAGAGTTACTCGAGCCCTCTCCTTCCGTCAGCCCCGCATATGAGAAATTGTTGGATGTAACGGGTTGCGGCACGACCAGGTTGAATGACCTAGTCGCATGAAAAACAGGAAGCCGCTTACGGTAGACTCGACTAGCGATTTCTGGCAGGTCATGATTGTCCTTCCGCATGAGCCTTCCATTTATTCCAGATATTCACACTGAGGTGAAGAAGCATTGGAAGAAGCTATATTCAGCACACCTCTTTTCTTTTCCAAATCTGAATTACCCATGCTGGTGGAAATATGTGCAGATGCCCCCTGCAGAAGAGATGCTGGCTAGCTATCTCATGCAGAGTGAGGCATCCTCATTGAAGGCACCGGTCTTGCCATCTAAGCTGTTACAGAACACCTTGCTGATGGTCACCAAGGCGTATGAGGCAGAGAGTCAGGATGGAGGTGCCCTGCACACAATGGCTGTTTTGCAGGCATGTCAGACTGACTTAATGAGAGATTTGGATCAGGGGCAGGGATTGTCGCCTAAAGCAATTACTGAATTGCGCTGCACCACAGACTTGGCCCTCCTTGACACCAAACAGATGATGCTGGCCATGGTGGTTACAGAGAGGCATCTATGATGGAACCTTCCCTCTTGTAATGTATAAGAGTTAGGATGCTAAATCGCGAGAGCATCCTAGTCTCTCGTTTTCATTTTCTCCCCTTACTGGTAGAGTTTAAAGTAGATTTGTATGCTCCCCTGTGAATAGGTTGCTCCAATTATTAGTTGGAGTTTTAAGTAGGGCTAAACCCTTCCCTCTAGACAGGTACCTCCTTAGGGTTGATGCAAGGTACACAGAATTATGGTGGGAAGTCCATAAGCAACCCCTAACTATGGTTGGGTTTAAAGTATGCACATGAGGATAGGTTGGGATAGGTTGTTTTTTTAGGCCTTATTTATTTGTCACCTACTTTAGTGTAGCACTTGAGCTCGCTACCTATAGTGGGTCCTTGGAGAGTGCCTTTACTCAACTCAAGGTATGAGCTTGGTAAAGTAGAACTGGGTAGGCTGCATAAGTGTCCCATTTTCTTATTGCTGCTCTCCCCAATACTTATTAGGCTAAGTAGAGGCCAAGTTCCCCTGCAAATTCCATGGGGTGTAAGAGCCTGGTTAATGAGAGTTATTGGGCAAACTGTAATACATCACTTTCTCTCATCTGCCTCCCTCCAGATGTTTTTTTTCTGCGGTAAGAAATGTGCTTCCCCTTGGATGGGTGACTTTACTGAATGTTGTTGCTTGGGCAAAGTAGAAATGGACTGCATCATAGAGAAATGAGTACCTGTCCACTCCTTGTCCTTGCATGCTCCCTATGGTAGATTGCTCCCTAACAGCCTCTCAGATAATTTTGCCAAGGCACTAGTGATACATTTCAGAGCATAGCCAAGGTTATGGTGTGTATTCCTCCTGCTGCTCTGTTCTTGGGGCTCTAGGCAGAGGCCTGTCTCACAGATACAGGAATTAGGGTTTGGTCTAGATCCTGTGCACTTGGCCTTAGGGAGTAGTTCTAATATGGTCAGATAGGATGTGCCCTTGATTTGCTCCTATAGAGTCATTTAGTGCTATGGCCACTTTGTTTATATTCACAGCTTAGTGAGGCAGAATTCCTTCTGCATGGCGTAGTGGGTATAGGTTCCCCATAGCATCAACACCAAGACGCATTGTCAAAGTTTCACTCCAAAAGGGTACCCGGTTCCCTAAGAAGGGGAACAAGATGCCGCATTTCATTGCCATGCCTCAGGCTTGCCTGCATGTCACCTTCAGACAAAAGTTGATGACGTGTAATACGGCATACTTTTATATTCACAGGCACCCCATATGTGACATCATGGACAGCCGTCTGCAAATGAAAATTTTGCATTTGTTTTCACATCAGTAGACACCAGTCCTGCTGATGGCATTCCCCATAGCGTCAACACTGTAGGGCTAAGTGAAAATGGGTATAACTCCTTACTGTACTTCAGAAATACCTTTAAATGTATAGATGTGTGTAACAAGTAGATGTTCAATGTGTAGAAGAAGGAGGCGGGAACCGGCGAACATTTAAAAACTTTAATCAAAAATAAACAAACAAAACACAATAACGGCGGCAGACCCTCACGGATGACTGCCGCCTACATACAAAACAAAAACACAACATAAAATCCAGGCCTGGTCCTCTCTCGTCTTACACTGTCATCGCTCCTCCTTTTATGCTCCCGTCACTCCTCCATGAGACGAGACCAGTGTGGCGCACAGCTGACGCTCATCATCATTCATCACCATTCACCATTCATCATCATTCATCATTCATCATCTCTCACGGTCCCTCGCCTCGCTGCTCGCCACCTACCCCCAACGCCCTTCGCAGGCCGGGGGGTACTCCCGAGACTGCGCTCTACTTCCCTACTTGTCTTTAATACTTTTAGTATTTATCTACTTGTGTGTTCTAAAATGTAACATGTTAGCTAGTCCTATAGGTCTCGTCTGACAGTTTATAAACGGAGTAGAATTGAGGTTAACCAAATAGAGATATTCAAGTGTCCTGATGTACAATCCAGGAACTATTGCTTAATTATGCGTTAAGGAGAATATGTTAATTTGCTTCTCCCCCTCTTAATCACCACCCATTTGCCTTCAGGTTTATGGTCTTTTTGTTTCCTGTCAGTTGGTTGTGGTGTTGGTCTCCTACTTATGTTTAACAAAGCTTTGCTCAGGGTATAAGAAGGAAAGGTAACTGTTGATCTAGAAGAAAGGCTTTAACCCTGGCACTCCTGCGCACTGGTGCATAAATTCATAATACAAGAAAGGCAGTTTCTCTGCTTCTGCACAGCAGTGCATTAATTGTTACAGCTAAATATATATATATATATATATATATATATATATATATATATATATATATATATATATATATATATATATATATATATATATATATATATATATATATATATATATTATATGTTGTTCCATTCTACTGTCTATTTAAAAGTGTAATTTAATAAATAACTGTCCCTGCTTTAAAGGCTCTGAGAATTTTTACTTTTACCACTGATAATGAGTGTTAAAAGCTAAAGTGATTATAACATTTAACAAAAGTTAAATCCTTCATTTTCCTATCAGTTCTAAGAAAGACTTTTATCTTTATTAAAGAATAACAACAACTTTAATGTAGTCAGATAAATAACTGAATTATGCACGTCATCCTTCAATTGTTTTTGTACTGATTATTGGTTCAAAATAGCAGCGCAAGCTTCCAGCCATACAACACTAAGACACAGCATCTCATTTCCCTTCTCAGGGAACCGGTTTGCATAAGCAATCTGAGACGTTTCGTAAAAATAGGTATGAGAAAACCAGCAGGACGTAAAATTGAGAGGCATATGATAAAAATATAAAAATAAAACAAAAATATATTGACTTTTTTTCTTTTTTTTTTTTTTTTTTTTTACTGTATCTATTACCATAAAAACATAGTGTAAATGCATTATTTTTATCTTTATGCTTTTCTTAGAAAGTATCAACATATATGAAATGAATTGTGAATAATGTGATTCATTAACTGCATATCATGTAACTAATTCAATGCAATCGGAATAAGTATTCTATTTACAACAATAGTACATGGATTGCCAACAAGTGTCTCACACTATCGTATTAATTGTTTTGGTAATTTAGCAAATCAAACTATCCCACAAGTTTAAAGAATTGGAGCACCAATCTCTCTCTCTCTCTCTCTCTCTCTCTCTCTCTCTCTCTCTCTCTCTCTCTCTCTCTCTCTCTCCTGAAAAAATAAATAAAAATAATTATATATAACAATATAAATACAACTATAGGGTCATGTGCATCACAACAGTGGAATGTTTTGTTTAGATCTTGAAGTCTGGATACCATCATTGAAAATGTATGGATGGAAAATACTGTGGTAGAGGATTTACATCAAACAGAAATAAAACCATTTCAACTCCAACTCAGATGAGACAATAGTGAGTTGAAATTTTCGGTAATGAGGTACCAAGAGAACTTTGTTCTTTGCTCTCAAATCAGATGTCATATCCATTACATACAAAAAGGTGTAAGTCACGGTTCATTAACCCAGAGCTGGACTTCACATAATGGATTCTAAACACAGAATCCTTGCGAGAGTTACATGAGGGCCAATTCTCCTCCCTGTTCTCGGAAGCACCATCTTTTTTTTATTTTCATTTTTACCTAATCAAGAGCTGAATATGTTTCGCACAATCCTCTTTAGCTGATCTTTTTGCACAAGAAGTTGCATTCTTTTTGCTTTCCACTGTTATACTTTTAAAAATTGTAAAGGAGCTCCAACACCACTTGAATGATGGGAGGGAGGAAGGAATGAAGCAGGAACAGCCAAAATAATAATAACTCCCCCCTGCTCTGGATTAACTTGTCAGACATTCCCTTTCCTTCTCCCTCTCTCCATCTTATGAAATATCTGCCAACCTCTTGATGCTTTGAAGTCATGTCTGTTTTCCAAACTGTTATAGCACATCCCACCCTGCTTTGGCCCTTGACTGCACACAAAGGGCCAAAATCTGTGGGGCCTCATTATGGTGAAATGGTTGATAATCATAGCAGTGTGAGTACAGGAAAATAACACCAAGAAACCCTGATCCTGCTCTATGGTCTAACATGACTATAGGACTATGTCATATGTCCTATATAGCTTTCCTGTAGCTCAAACAACAAGAGCGTGGTGCTAGCAAGGCCAAGGTCATGGGTTCGATTCCCAGGGAAAGCAAGAACTGACAAAAATGTAAAAAAAAAATGTGTACCTTGAATGCAATGTAAGTCACTTTGGATAAAAGTGTCTGCCAAATTCGTAAATGTTTGTGAATGGCCAGAAAGGAAGGTGAAGTTATGTTGTTTTCTTAAACATATTCACTAAACTTACTTTGCCACCATTTTCCATTTGGAGGCAACATAGTAATCAATATCAGGAGTGCTATCACTCACCAGTGTCAATTGACTAAGACTCTCCATATTGTAATATGAAGGGAAGATCCAATGGTTTGCCATTTCATATATATTTTAAACATCTGCTTCAGCACAGCAAATTAGCCTTCTGCAGGAAATAGCCAATCTGGATCTGGATGAGAAATATTCAAATAAAACATGAAAAAGTGTTATCAGGCTGTTTCATTTTCAAACACCACTGCCAAGATTCCATAGCTGCAGGACTACCTGATCACCTTTGCAAAGGCTTTCTCCTTCTTGCTGGAGAGTTAATGCTCTCAGCAGCAGTGACTGATTTTGTGATTTACTGAAGGCAAACCCCAGGCCAGTTACACAGGATCGGAGATAAAATCTTCTTTGTGGAGTAAGTGTGAGAATCACTGGAAATACTGGAACACTACAATGCTGGAAAACGGAAACACTGAAAAACCGGACCACTGAAAATCTGGGAACACTTTTATGAGTGGAAACAGGAAAATTTATTAAAAAAAAAAACCTACTGGATTCCTAAAATATTGAAAACACATACATTGTTAAAATGACTGAAATACTGCAATCATTGAAAAAAAAAAAAAAAAAAAAAAAAACTGACAGAGTGAAACGCTTAAAACACTGACACACTGGATCACTAAGACACTGGGACTCGGAACACATGAAACAAAAACAGTAAAAATCACTGGATCATTGAAAAACTGGAAACATTCAACTGCTGGAACACTGAGAATACAAACAACTAAAAAACTAAAAAAACTGTGGGCACTGGAAACATAACACTGAATCGATGGAAACTGAAGCACAATACACTGCAACACTGGAAATATAAAAATGATTGAAAAACACCTTGGTTATGGTTACAACTGTGGGAACGTTTATACCCACGCCGCCATAATGACAAGTGTCTTTCTTATGTGAAATCGTGGTGTAGCTTCCAAGTCCAAGTTGTAAAACCTCACAAATGACATAGGTGAACGTTGTCCAACCGACTCATATTCAAGAGAGATAGCCTCAACTATCTGCTTACTCATCTGCTTAGATGCTGGGGACCCCTTGCTAGGGGGACCAAAACAGACGAACAGCTGTCTAGATTTACACTACAGGGCAGCTCTGTGGATATAAACAACTAATGCCCAGACTGGACAAAGCAGATTACTCCTGGTCTGGATCTTGGAATGGAGGAGGATAGAATGCATGCAGCACAATAGATCTAGCCATTGGTGGGGACCTTAGGGATGTAACCTGGCCTAGGGTGAATAAATGCCTTCACCATGCCAGGTGCAAACTCCAAGCACCGGCAGGGCTAGTAAATCTCCAGTTCTTTAAGCGACAAGAGGGTGAGGAGGAACAACGTTTTGAGAGTCAGAAACTTGACTGGCAACTCCTCAATAGGCTCAAAGTAAGCCAGAGACAGGCCTTGGAGAAATATGGCCAGATCCAACAAAATCTCCAACAAAAAACAGTAAACAAAATGGCGCCGCCGGGTTCGGTCGCCGTTCAGGTCGCTCCGCGAAGACTGTGCTTTTATTTACTATTTTACTTTCTTTTACTCTCAATTTTTACAAACTTATCAACTGCATTGATCTGCTATGACAGCAAAACTCTTTTGGACATTGGTTACCTCTACACTGGACTGTTTCAGGACACTTTCGCCGATCCTCTGTGGCCATCTGAGATCCTTCGGAACGCCGAGTTGAACAATGGACAGACGGGTCAACGGCGAAGAATCAAGAAACACCGCGGGAAACGTGCTGGGATACGCAACAGACTGAGGAAAAGGGCATTCAGCCCTCCTCTCCCGAGCATTCTTCTAGCAAATGTTCAATCCTTGGAGAATAAGATGGACGATCTTAGAGCCAGGATAAGTTTTCAACGGGACATGAGGGCTGTAACATCTTTTGTTTGTCCGAAACATGGCTCACGCCCGTGGTCCCGGACACAGCTGTGACGCCGTCGGAGAACTTCTCTGTTTTTCGGATGGACAGAACAGCCGAGGCCGGTAAATCCAAAGGCGGTGGGGTATGCTTCATGGTCAACAAGAAATGGTGCGACCCCAGGAACATCACCATTCCTCGCGATCCTGCTCGCCTCATCTTGAACATTTAACAATCATTTGCCGCCCATTCTATGTGCCGAGGCAGTTTTCTGCGGTCGTCGCGACCGCTGTTTACATTCCACCACAGGCAGACACAGGGCTGGCTTTATCTGGCCTTCATGATGTTGCCAGCAGCGTCATAAACAAACACCCCAACGCGGCGTACATTGTCGCGGGCGATTCTAACAAAGCAAACCTAAAGAAAGTCTTGCCAAACTTTCACCAGCACGTCTCCTGTCCTACACGAGGAGCAAACACACTGGATCATTGCTACTCTCCATTTAAGAACGCCTATAAAGCGCGGTCACTTCCAGCTTTTGGCAAATCGGATCATGCCGCCATTTTCCTATACAGACAAAGGCTCAAGATTCAAGATTCAAGATTCAAGAGTTTTATTTGTCACATACACAGTTATATACAGAATATACAACCGGCAGTGAAATGTAAACAGGTCCGCTCCATGGACAGTGCAAATTCACAGTTAAAAACACAAGGAAGAAATTATAATAGAAATAGGATATAAAAAAGTACTATCTATATATATATATATATATATATATATATATATATATATATATATATATATATATATATATATATATATATATATATATATGTCTATATCTGTAGAATTATAAATAATCAAGTCAAGAGAAAAAAAGGTAACAAATAAGGATAAAGTGGAATAAAATAAGTGAAATAAACTGTGCAGTGAGTAAACTGTAGACTTTTATACATTTGTTAACCACATATTTATGAGTATAATGTGCAAACAGGTTTATGACAGGTTGTTACACAGTAACAACGAGAACAGAAAGTGCAGTGCAATGTCAGTGTATCGATGTTTATCCTGGCGTGAAGTCACGTGATGTTAAGTGACTGAGTTCAGGAGTCTGATGGCCTGGGGAAGAAGCTCCTCCTGAGTCTCTCAGTTTTGGCCATCAGGCTTCGAAGCGCTTACCAGATGGTAGCAGCGTGAAATGAGGGTTTGCAGGGTGATTAGAGTCCTTGATGATCTTGGTAGCTCTACCTTTGCAGCGTTTGGTGTAGGCGTCCTGCAGAGACGGGAGAGCTGACCTGAGATACGCTTCGGATAAGCGCACTACTCTTTGCAGGGCTTTGCGGTCATGACTGGTGCTGTTCCCATACCACGCTGTGATGCACTGAGTTAAAACACTTTCTATCGCCCCTAAATAGAAAGTTTTCAGGATAGCTGGTGAAACCCTGAATTTCCTCAGCTGGCGCAGGTGGTACAGTCTTTGCCTGGCTTTTTCACCTGTGTCTGAATGTGAGCAGTCCAGGTCAGGTCCTCGGAGATGTTTACTCCCAGGTACTTGAAGCTGCTCACTCTCTCTACTGGTGACCCGCTGATCATGAGGGGAGTATGTCCGTTGCTGTCTCTTCCTGAAGTCCACAATCATTTCTTTGGTCTTGCCAACATTCAGAGAGAGACAGTTGTCCTGGCACCATGATGTTAGATGCTCCACCTCGTCCAAGTATGCCGTCTCATTGTTGTTGGAAATGAGGCCCAGGACAACAGTATCATCAGCAAATTTGATGATAGAGGTGGAGCTGTGTGTGGGCAAACAGTCATGCGTGTAGAGAGAGTAGAGCAGGAGGCTCAGGACACAGCCCTGTGGAGCTCCCACACTCAGGGAGATGGAGGTGGAGGTGGACTGGCCTATTCTCACCACCTGAGGCCTGCCAGTGAGGAAGTCCTCAATCCAGTGGCAGAGAGAAGGATTCAGGCCGAGATCCAGGAGTTTGGGGGTTAGCTTGGTGGGAACTATGGTGTTAAAGGCTGAGCTATAGTCAATAAATAGCAGTCTTACGTAGTTCCCACTTTTGCTGTCGATGTGAGTGAGGGAGGAGTGGAGGACATGAGAGATGGCATCTTCAGTCGATCTATTGGGACGATAGGCAAACTGAAGAGGGTCCAAAGTGTCAGGAATGAAGGCGCAAATGGTGTTTTTAATGAGTCTCTCAAAGACCTTCATGACTATAGACGTGAGAGCCACTGGACGATAGTCATTTAGGCAAGAGGGTTTACTGTTCTTAGGGACAGGGATGATGGTGGATTTTTGAAGGAGGTGGGGACCACAGATGTAGCAAGGGACTCATTAAAGATAGATGTAAACAACCCGGTGAGCTGATCAGCACAGGACCGCAGAACACGACCTGAAATACCATCTGGCCCGGCAGCTTTCCTGACGTCCACACGCTTGAGTGCTCTCCGAACTTCATCCTCCGAGACAGAGATCACGTGATTGTTGCTGCTCTGAGTAATTTCCTCTAACGCGCCACTTGGCGGAGTCGCGTTGCGCGTTACAGTCAAAGCGAGCATAGAAAGAGTTTAACTCGTTCACGAGCAACGGATCAACGCTTGCCTCTGCAGAGGATTTAGATCCAAAGGAGCAGATGGACCTCAGACCCTGCCACATGCGCCGCGAGTCGTTGAGTTGGAAATGAGACTCCACTCGGTCTTTATAACGGAGTTTTGCGGCTTTAACTGCTCGTCTGAGAGCATAGCAGGACGATCTGTATTCGTTCATATTCCCTGAATGGAGACCGGCGTTGTAAGCAGCAGTGCGCATGCGTTCACTGCCGCTGCGGATTGAATTGTCCACCCACGGTTTCTGATTTGAGAAGGACGTTATTGTTATTGTTTGCGTGGCTTGCTCTGTAAGCGTGTTGATGAAGCAAAGCGCCACGTCTGAACTCGCTTACGAACTTCGCTTAACGTCAGCTGAACTTCCTGCGCGGTCTCGGAACATGTCCCAATCCACATCGCCCTGGAGCTGCCTGTATTCGCGCGTGAGGAAAATGGCGGCATGATCCGGTTTGCCAAGTGGGTGTGACCAACGGAGAGTAACTTCCGCCTCACGGGGTTCAATGAATTTGCTTTGCCGCGACAATGAATGCCGCGTCGGGATGTTGGTTTATGACGCCGCTGGCAACATCATGAAGGCCAGATAAAGCCAGCGCTGTGTCTGCCTGCGGTGGGATGTAAACGGCGGTCGCGACAACCGCAGAAAACTCCTAGGCAGATAGAATGGGCGGCAGATGATTGTTAAATGTTCCAGATGAGGTGAGCAGGACCGCGAGAATGGTGATGTTCCTGGGATCGCACCATTTCTTGTTGATCATGAAACACACTCCACCGCCTTTGGATTTACTGGCCTCGGCTGTTCTGTCCATCCGAAAAACAGAGAAGTTCTCCGACGGCGTCACAGCTGTGTCCGGGACGCGGGCGTGAGCCATGTTTCAGACAAACAATAGATATTACAGTCTCTCATGTCCCGTTGAAAACTTATCCTGGCTCTAAGATCGTCCATCTTATTATCCAAGGATTGAACATTTGCTAGAAGAATGCTCGGGAGAGGAGGTCTGAATGCCCTTTTCCTCAGTCTGTTACGGATACCAGCACGTTTCCCACGGTGTTTCTTTGTTCTACGCCGCTGGCTCTGTCCATTGTTCAACTCGGCGTTCCGAAGAATCTCAGATGGCCACAGAGGATCGCCGTAAGTGTCCTGAAACAGTCCAGTGTAGAGGTAACCAATGTCCAAAAGAGTTTTGCTGTCGTAATAGATCAATGCAGATGATAAGTTTGTAAAAACTGAGAGTAAAAGAAAGTAAAATAGTAAATAAAAGCACAGTCTTCGCGGAGAGACCTGAACGGCGACCAAACACAGCGGCGCCATTTTGCGGCGCCATTTTGATGGTCTCGTTTGATGGGCTCGTTCAGGAACCCCCGGTGAGGCGGGAAGTTAAGCGCTGGTCGTCCCCATTAAGAGACCGCGCTACAGGCAGCTCTGGATGATGTGGATTGGGACATGTTCCGAGCGAGTTCAGCTGACGTAAGCGAGTTCACAGATGTGGCGCTTTGCTTCATCAACATGCTTACAGAGCAAGCCACGCAAACAATAACAATAACGTCCTTCTCAAATCAGAAACCGTGGGTGGACAATTCAATCTGCGCTACAGTGAACGCACGCACTGCCGCTTACAACGCCGGTCTCCTAATGGGGAATATGACTGAATACAGATCGTCCTGCTATGCTCTGCGGCGTGCAGTTAAAGCCGCAAAACTCCGTTATAAAGACCGAGTGGAGTCTCATTTCCAACTCAACGACTCCCGGCGCATGTGGCAAGGTCTGAGGTCCATCTGCTCTTTTGGATCTAAATCCTCTGCAGAGGTGAGTGCTGATCCGTCGCTTGTGAATGAGTTAAACTCTTTCTACGCTTGCTTTGACTGTAACCGCGGCAAACGCAACTCCGCCAAGTGGCGCGTCAGAGGGAATTACTCAGAGCAGCAACAACCACGTGATCTCTGTCTCGGAGGATGAAGTTGGGAGGGCACTCAAGCGTGTGGACGTCAGGAAAGCTGCTGGGCCAGATGGTATTTCAGGCCGTGTTCTGCGGTCCTGTGCTGATCAGCTCGCTGGGTTGTTTACATCTATCTTCAATGAGTCCCTTGCTACATCTGTGGTCCCCACCTCCTTCAAAAAATCCACCATCATCCCTGTCCCTAAGAACAGTAAACCCTCTTGCCTAAATGACTATCGTCCAGTGGCTCTCACATCTATAGTCATGAAGGTCTTTGAGAGACTCATTAAAAACACCATTTGCGCCTACATTCCTGACACTTTGGACCCTCTTCAGTTTGCCTATCGTCCCAATAGATCGACTGAAGATGCCATCTCTCATGTCCTCCACTCCTCCCTCACTCACATCGACAGCAAAAGTGGGAACTACGTAAGGCTGCTATTTATTGACTATAGCTCAGCCTTTAACACCATAGTTCCCATCAAGCTAACCTCCAAACTCCTGGATCTGGGCCTGAATCCTTCTCTCTGCCACTGGATTGAGGACTTCCTCACTGGCAGGCCTCAGGTGGTGAGAGTAGGCCAGTCCACCTCCTCCTCCATCACCCTGAGTGTGGGAGCTCCACAGGGCTGTGTCCTGAGTCCCCTGCTCTACTCTCTCTACACGCATGACTGTTTGTCCACACACAGCTCCACCTCTATCATCAAATTTGCTGATGATACTGTTGCCCTGGGCCTCATTTTCAACAACAATGAGACGGCATACTTGGACGAGGTGGAGCATCTAACATCATGGTGCCAGGACAACTGTCTCTCTCTGAATGTTGGCAAGACCAAAGAAATGATTGTGGACTTCAGGAAGAGACAGCAACGGACATACTCCCCCCTCGTGATCAGCGGGTCACCAGTAGAGAGAGTGAGCAGCTTCAAGTACCTGGGTGTAAACATCTCCGAGGACCTGACCTGGACTGCTCACATTCAGACACAGGTGAAAAAAGCCAGGCAAAGACTGTACCACCTGCGCCAGCTGAGGAAATTCAGGGTTTCACCAGCTATCCTGAAAACTTTCTATTTAGGGGCGATAGAAAGTGTATTAACTCAGTGCATCACAGCGTGGTATGGGAACAGCACCAGTCATGACTGCAAAGCCCTGCAAAGAGTCGTGCGCTTATCCGAGCGTATCTCAGGGTCAGCTCTCCCATCTCTGCAGGACGTCTACACCAAACGCTGCAAAGGTAGAGCTGCTAAGATCATCAAGGACTCTAATCACCCTGCAAACCCTCATTTCACGCTGCTGCCATCTGGTAAGCGCTTCCAAAGCCTGATGGCCAAAACTGAGAGACTCAGGAGGGGCTTCTTCCCCCAGGCCATCAGACGCCTGAACTCAGTCACTTAACATCACGTGACTTCACTTCTGGATAAACATCGATACACTGACATTGCACTGCACTTTCTGTTCTCGTTGTTACGGTGTAACAACCTGTTATAAACCTTTTTGCACATTATACTCTTATACATTTGTTAACCACATATTTATAAGTCTACAGTTTACTCACTGCACAGTTTACTTGACTTGATTATTGATAATTCTACATATATATATATATATATATATATATATATATATATATATATATATATATATATATATATATATATATATATATTAGTACTTTTTTTATCCTATTTCTATTATAATTTCCTCCTTGTGTTTTTAACTGTGAATTTGCACTGTCCATGGAGCGGACCTGTTTACATTTCACTGCCGGTTGTATATTCTGTATATAACTGTGTATGTGACAAATAAAACTCTTGAATCTTGAATCTTGAATCTTGAGATCCCAAACCAGCACCCTAGTGCAAACTGCAGGCCTCAGCCTCAATGTTCCATGTACCTACCAACAGGGCAGTTAACTGGGTCCAGCTGACAATCATTGCACCAAGAAGTGCACTCTCCACTTCAGGGCATACAGTTTCCTCATGGAGGGAGCTCTGGAGTGAAGAATGGTCTCAACAATCTCAGTTGAGAGACCATAATCTATGAGCTGGGACCCCTCAGAGGCCAAGCCCACAGCTTCCCCTGCCTGAGACAGAAGGTCCCTCCTGACCGGAATTTCTCAAGGAGAGCTGTCGAGGAGAGACACAAGATCTGAGAACTATACTCTGCTCAACCACAGCGGGGTGGTCACAAGATGGTCCTTGTCCCAGCGAACTCTCTACAGAACTGATCCACTTCTGCCTGGCCAAGCACCTTCCATACCTGCTCCAGAGTAGAGGTCTACATGGGTCCACAAATTCGGAGAGACCCATAATGTGCTACACGGAACTGACCCGGACCCATCTATTATTTCAAAAGCTTGACCAGGAGCCGTGCAGATCTGAGAAATGGCAAAAATGTAGTACCCAGAACCGACCTGGACCCGTCTATTATTTGAAAGCTGGAACCAAACCCAGCAGGAAGACACAGACCCGACTGGACCTGATTGTCTCATATTCCACAATAAACTGCTCTTAACAAGTCAATAAACAAGTTGCAAAAAACCTTTTTGTCTCAGCCTACCTAACATTATAGCCGCTGTCTCCCTTCCTTGTAGCTACCTGATTGTGATGCATTACAATCCTTTCTAAGAAAAAAGTTATATCCATGTTATTCCTCTCTTGTTATTCCAAGTATGCTTAATGCACTCATCATTTCAGCTGTAAAAGTCCACTTTATGTCACGGTGACGGATGACAAATGCGTATTTACAGATTTGCATTTCGACTCGAGTTAACTCGCATAATAACTTTGACTGTTTGCCCTTTTGAACTAATAACGATTGCTTGTTCGGTGCCATGGCTGCTGACGTTAGCATTATTTATTTGCTATAATCTCTGTGAGCTGAGTCTGACCACCAAAACTTTAAGATTAAACAAGACAGTTAATTCATATTATTTTCATTCAAAGTCATTACAGTCACTGTGGAAGCTTGGGTTGCCATAGAAATATGGCGCGCTTGAGACTGCACTTGCACGTTAGCTAGATCAGCCTGAAACATGAGCTTTTTTACACAATTTGCGCATCATAGAAAACATTTATGTGACAGTTCACTTGAGATTTTGTTGCTGATTTGAAATATATTATTTAAATATGAGTACATTATTACCGTGCGCTTGCATTAAATCTGCCCGCTTTCTAACCGCTGAGAGAGAGAGAAGTTTTTTTACTTTCTTTTTTTAAACCTTATTTCCCGGCTCACACTTTTCTTATCTTAATTTTACAATTTGCAAGTTACACAAAACCGTGCTGACTGACTCTGATCACGGCCAGGTGTTCTCCGAGTCCGACCGACTCGGGTATTACACACAATGTTAAACAGACTCGGGACCCGAAGTAATAGACTGGGAGTAGTAGACCTCTACTCCAGAGCCTCCATTCCCCGGGCCTCAGCCCCTGCCTTGACATGATGTCTGCTCCCTGGTTTTAGCACCCAGAGATATAAGCTGACCTGAGTGAAAGGAGCTGCCCTGAGACCACAGAAGGATTTGGTGTGGCAGTTTGCAAAGTGGATGCAAGTGCAAACCCCCCTGGTGATTTATATAGGCAACCACCAATGTGTTGTCTGTACGGACAAGCACATAGTTCACAATTATATTCCTTTTTAGAAAGAAATGGTATCTGTGAGGATTTCCAGTCAGGATTTAGACCGTATCATAGTACTGAGACTGCACTCATCAGAATTACAAATGATTTACTCTTATCATCTGATCGTGGTTGTATCTCTCTAGTAGTGTTACTCGATCTTAGCGCTGCATTCGATACTATCGACCACAACATTCTTTTGAATAGACTCGAAAATTATGTTGGCATTAGTGGAATTGCATTGGCATGGTTTAAATCATACTTATCTGACCGTCATCAGTTTGTAGCAGTAAATGAAGAGATGTCACACTGATCACAAGTTCAGTATGGAGTACCGCAGGGCTCAGTGCTAGGACCGTTGCTCTTCACCCTGTACATGCTACCACTGGGAGATATCATTAGGAAGCATGGCATTAGTTTTCACTGTTATGCTGACGATACTCAGCTCTATATTTCTTCACGCCCTGACGAAACTTACCAATTCACAAGATTAACGGAATGCATAGCTGATATAAAACATTGGATGTCTAGTAATTTCCTGCAACTTAATTCAGAAAAAAAAAAAAATAATTATTGGACAAAAAAACTCTGCAAGTAGTAACCTAGAATACTGTCTAACACTCGATGGCTGCTCTGTCAAGTCCTCATCATCAGTTAAGAACCTGGGTGTACTCTTTGATACCAATCTTTCATTTGAAAGCCACGTTTCTAACATCTGTAAAACTGCATTCTACCATCTTAAAAATATATCTAAATTCCTTTCAATGCAAAATGCTGAACAGTTAATTCATGCGTTCATGACCTCAAGGCTAGATTATTGTAATGCTTTACTGGGTGGTTGCCCTGCTCGCTTAATAAACAAACTCCAGCTGGTCCAAAACGCAGCAGCTCAAGCTCTTACTAGAACAAGAAAGTATGACCATATTAGCCCGGTTCTGTCAACACTGCACTGGCTCCCTATTAAACATCGTATACATTTTAAAATCTTGCTTATTACTTACAAAGCACTAAATGGTTTAGCTCCCCAGTACTTGAGCGAACTCTTAACGCATTATACTCCATCACGTCTATTGCGGTCTCAAAACTCTGGCCAGTTGATAATATCTAGAATATCAAAATCAAGTGCAGGCAGTCGATCCTTTTCCTATTTAGCACCTAAACTCAGGAACAGTCTTCCTAGCATTGTTCGGGAAGCAGACACACTCTGTCAGTTTAAATCTAGACTAAAAACGCATCTCTTTACTATGGCATACACATAGAACATTATCAATTTCTATTATTCAAATCAGTAAATGATTGTTAGGCTGCATTAACTAGGTCAGCCGGAACTGGGAACACTTCCCATAACACCTGATGTACTCGTTACATCATAAGAAGAATGGCATCTACGCTAATGTTAGTCTCTCTGTTTATCCCGAGGTTTACTGCAGTCAGCCGGATCCGGGCCGTATCCAGATCAGATGGTGGACCTGCACCTGGAAATGACCAATGCATCCCTGAAATGTCTGCAGAGAGCATGTCAAATAAACTCCCCCCCGTAAATGCCGCATTGACACGACATCCTCATTAAACCCGTCTTCGGCGTGACGACTCCAATCTTTCAAATAATCTTACAAATATCTCTTTACCTAATATGAATTAAGACCTGCAATGTTGCCAGAATTATAATCATACACTGTTTGTTCGCCGGCCAGAGGAGAACTGGCACCCCGACTGAGCCTGGTTTCTCCCAAGGTTTTTTTCTCCATTCTGACCCTGAAGGAGTTTTGGTTCCTTGCCACTGTTGCCTCTGGCTTTTGGCTTGCTCAGTTGGGGACACCTAAATTTCATCTATATTACCGATCTGCCCGCATTGACACTATATGATACTTGAAATTAGCTGGATAACATCACCGTTTCACCAGAATGGCTGTACAAATGCCTGTTAACATGTGAAGCTGCTTTGAAACAATTGGACTTGTTAAAAGCGCTATATAAATAAAGGTGATTTGATCTGATTTGATAGTGGCCCCTGAGCTCTGGGAGGAAATTCTTGAGAGTAAGAAAGACAGCCATCATCTCCAGGCAGTTGATGTGCCCCTCCACATATCATAAGTAGAGCGACCATCTAGAATCATCCCAGAGTTTCTGACAAGCAGTTCCCAACATGGGACATGGGGATGGAAACCAGGGTTTCACCACATGACCTTGATCATGCAAAATGGGTTGCCCCTCGGGGAAAAAACCCTAGTCCTGGCCACCACTGCAGGGGTCTCATTTACAGCAGGTGAAAAAGGTATCACATTCACACTGCTGCCATCAAAACCAACAGTCTCTGGAACTGTTTTACAGTAAGTGACTGGCCTAGCTGTAGTCTGTTTACATCTGACAGGATTGATTTGATGCATGCAGGATATAGACGTATCGTTGCTTGTATTAACCCTAATCCCATACTATGCCTAGAAAAGTGGTCCTCTGAGCAGGTGAAAACATACTCTTCTTGGCGTTTAACCTTAACCCCAACATTTTCATAACCAATATGTTAATGTATCACAAGTTACCCTGCATTACTTCCAGCGTTTTCAGTGCAGCAGTCTTTCAGTGATCCAGGGATTGTTGTATTTACTATATTCTCAGGGTTTCAGTATTTTGAAGTTTTGAATATTCAAGGTTCCCTTTCAAGTGCTGTGTAAGGAATGATGCTGTGGTAATGCTCTGTGTGATTACATTGTGAAGCATGTGTGAAATCAATCCAATAATGTGATGGGACATCAGAGTCAGGTGACGTCATGACCAGGAAACTGGTTCGGGGGGGAAGTGGTCAACACCTCATCACCACAGAACTCATTCCTTACACAGCACGAGTTCCCTTGAAAGGGAACCTTGAATACTCGAAACTTCAAAATACAGAAACCCTGAGAATATAGTAAATACAACAATCCCTGGATCACTGAAACACTGCAGCACTGCAAACACTGGAAGTAATGCAGGGCAACTTGTGATACATTAACATATTGGTCACTTCCAACTATAAAAAAACTAACTTATTAACTAACCAGTAGAATTAGCAAACTGAAGACCAAAATGGTTTACTATCAGCTAATCAGTAATCTCTGAATCACATTTGCTTGTTGAAAAACGACTTACTGTGTCTCATAAAAAAATAAAAAATAAAAATTAATCACTGCCAATTAATTACAATAATCACTACAATAACTACTTAAATGTGTCTTAATGTAAACAGTTATATTCTCTTTAATTAAAACAGAGATCTTCAGAGAAGCAGGAAACATCATCACTCATGTTCTACCAATAATCAACTTTCAGAAGGAATATACAGTATAAGTACTATACTATAGTACTGATAGTATAGCCAGCAACACAGAAATATAGGTCTATGAGAGTGTCTGTTTTCATAGCAATATCTCTTTTAATCATCAGTTATTTTAGTTGTTGTGATTGCTTGTAACAGTAAAATAAACATATTAGTCAATGCTCAAGTGTTAGAACAAAGTCTGTCTTGTTTACAGACAGATTTAATGCCTTGTGTCACTCAGCTCCCCTCAGGACACAGCCATTGCTTTCTCCCATGAATGCAAAATGGCACAGTGACATCAAAAACAACTTTCTATATAATAATACATTTGAACACTCTTATTTTTCAAAACACATTGGAATGCATAACTATGTGTCTGGAAGACATTTTGCCATGGAAACAAAACATATCATTAAGTTTCATTGTGTTTGACAGCTTTTGGATGACATACTTAAATCCCCCATTTTTGAACAATTATTACATGGAATTGTAAATGAAGTGCTGAGGAAGATCTAATGTCTAAATGGAGGTGGAACATAAATATGAGGCTAAAGACTGGATGAACATGAACTCTCGTGCTTATAGAAGTTCAGATCTCTTTCTAATGAGTTAGTCTTTCTTTCAAACAGAAGGCTTATGTAATAACCAAGGGCATTTTAGAAAAGACAGAATGCAGCACCATCAGTTTTAATAAAATCCTAATAAAAGTTTTGTGAAACACTGGAAAAGTTTAAGATTAAAATATTCCCATTGGCCTTTTTAGCAAGTATTAGAACTGTTTACTTTTGGACATTTTGTATTCAAACAAGTGATTTTTAGTTTAAGAAATCAATCTTGTTGTATTTTGGATGCTTGAGTAAAACACAGCATTGATTGTCAAAGCTATTCTTGGTGTGTTATAGTCATCTGTCCATGTAATTTATTTAAATTACTACTACTTTCTGGATTAGAAATATACATTTTTACAACATTAAGCATATAACAAAAATTGCTTTACTATCAATTTTGATTAATTTAATGAATCACTGCATATTTTTAAATGTTACTCATCCCAAACTTTTTAAATGAAAGTGTATCATGTTCCCTTTCAGTCGGTCACGTTCGACGTACGTCGGACATCACCGACGAATTGGGATCACTTCAGGGAGCCCCTATCAGCTTCGAGATATAGAGAACTGGCCAATGACTATTGGCGTGCAAGATTTGCATCTCGCGCTTCGCCCCGCAGCGCGGGTATAAGCGGAAGCGAAATGCAGCGCACCTTTGTCATTCACTTTGGAGCTGAACGGCGTTGATGAAGCACGAGACCTGCCTGTCAGCAGAGAGAAAGAGAGAGAGAGAGAGAGAGAGAGAGAGAGACAGAGAGACGCCCTTGTGTTAGTGAGACAGCACAAGCAGCGCAACCGCGTGCTCACCGCTGCCTAAGAGAGTAAACAAACTGCTGTTCTCACAGCAATCTGAGAGTTGGTGTGTGAGGGCGTTTGTATATAGAGTGAGTGCACATACAGGCTGCACCTTTCCCCTGTTGCCGTGGTCTTCCCCTGGGTGCTTCAGCACTTTTAAGAGCCTTTTGTGGACAGTTCGTGTTCTCACTGCGGGAACATGACTATCGCGGCACTTAGGTCGAGACTCGCCTACCTCCGGGAAGGTGGAGTCCCCCTACCCATACCTCGATCTAGTGCTATTCCCAGGAATAGACCTACACGTTTAGGGCAAACCCACCGAGCCAGCCTCCGCAGGTCCCTAATCCCTCCCAAGCCCGGAGGAAGCTGCTGGCTCCACCCACGGGTGCCCAGCGGTGACCTTCGGGGCAGACGAACAGATGTCGATCGCTGCATCAGAGGGGGGGTTCCAGTCCTCGGAGGAGGAATATTCGGCTGCACTGCCTCCCTCTGGAAGAGCGGTAGCAGCCGAGTCGCACCTCGAGTTGACGGCTATGCTTTCCCAGGCCGCCGAAAAGGTCAGGCTTGAGTGGAACCCTCCACCATGTCCCGAACCTTCTAGGTTGGACGATTGGTTTCTCAGGGAGGGTCACGCTGGTTCTCAGCATCCTGCCCCAGTGCCTTTCTTCCCGGAGGTGCATGAGGAGCTCACCAGGTCGTGGACGACATCCTTTAGTGCCAGAAACAGACCTGGTGGCTCCTCCCTCCTCACTACCCTTGACGGCAGGCAAGCCAGGGGGTACGTGGGAATCCCGCCGGTGAAGCGGACCGTCACGATGCACGATGCCACCGCCTCCAACTGGTGTGGTGACCCGCATCACCCCTCCAAGGCCTGTAAGTTTTCTTCCAGTCTGACTGCGAAGGCTTACAGGTCTTGTGGCCAGGCTGCGTCCCCCTTGCATGCCATGGCACTCATGGACATACACAAGGGTAGCCCTGGCCCAGAGCTCCTCTGGGCGATGAAAGTCACCGCCCGTTCCATTGGCCAGGCGATGTCCACTCTGGTGGTCCAGGAATGGCATCTCTGGCTCAACCTGAGGGAGGTTGGCCGACATGAGGGAGACCAATAAATATTGGTTCCTGGACTCCCCCATCTCCCTGGTCGGGTTGTTTGGCGATGCAGTCGAGAGCTTTGCCCATCAGTTCTCGGGCCACCCAAAAGCAGACAGAGGCCATCAAACACATCCTGCCCCGACGGCCAGCTGCTGCCTCCACCCCGCCGGCCGCAGTACCTCCGCCTGCTCATCACGAGGACGTCCGCCCGCCGCTGCCCCCACTCCCGCCCCAGCCCAGAAGCAGCCTCCACCCGGGTGTTGGCGTGAAGCTGGCCGTGGGAAGGACGTCCAGCCCGCTCAGGCCGCTGCCAAGCCAGGTGGCAAGCGCCGTCGTAAGGGACCCTGAGACAGGCCACCCAGAGATGGAGGAGACTGCTCTTCAGGAGATGGCTGCAGCACCACTCCTTCCCCCGGAGGAGGGCCGGGGGAGAATTCCTATTTGTCGTTCTATTCCTGTTCCGCCACTGGCCCCAATGCTAGTGGTGCCCAAATTCTCGACAAAAGAGCAGTTTCCAAAATCTCTGGGTGCCAAGAGAGCGCGGTGTTCAATGCTCCCATGCCTTGTCACCCTCAGGGACCTCTCCAATCACCAGCAGGGGGTGCCGGTTGTGTTTGGGATGCACACAAGCGGCCTCCCCACACTCGCGCACCCCCTCAGCGGAAGCAGGTAAGTGTTGCACAGCACACTCAGAGCCCACGTCCCCCCAAGTTCAGGTGCGTTCACTTCACCTCTGTGTCGAAGGAGAACACCCCTGTGCTTCAGACGGAGATCGCAGTCCTACTAGCGAAGGACGCGATAGAGCCAGTCCCTCCAGCCGATATGAAGACCGGCTTCTACAACCCGTACTTCATTGTACCCAAGAAAGGCGGCGGGTTACGGCTGATCTTGGATCTGCGTTTTCTCAACTGGTCCCTTTATAGGCTGCCGTTCAGAATGCTAATGCAGAAACGCATCTTCAGGTGCGCCCATCCCCAAGATTGGTTTGCAGCGATTGACCTGAAGGATGCGTACTTTCATGTCTCGATTCTCCCTCGACACAGACCGTTCCTACGCTTTGCATTCGACGGATGAGCATATCAGTACAAAGTCCCTGTCGCCCCATGTCTTCACGAAAGTCGTGGAGGCAGCCATTGCTCCCATGAGAGAGCGTGGTGTTCGCATCCTCAACTACCTCAACGACTGGCTGATGCTTGCCCAGTCACGAGAGTAGTTGTTCGAACACAGGGACATGGTGCTCAGTCACCTCAGCCAGTTGGGGCTTCGGGTCAACTGGGAGAAGAGCAAACTCTGCCCCACACAAAGGATCTCTTTTCTCGGGATGGAGATAGATTCGGTCGTCCAGTCAGTGTTGAACTGCGTGAATTTGTTCAAACGCAAGACAGCGGTACCACTGACACATTTTCAGAGGCTCCTGGGGCATATGGCATCCGCAGCCGCAGTAACGCTGTTGGGATTGCTTCATATGAGGCTGCTTCAACGCTGGCTACACCACCAAGTCCCGAGATGGCCGTGGCACTGCAGCCATTTCATACATCAACAAACAGGGTGGTCTATGCTCCTGTCGCATGTCACAACTCGCCCGCCATCTCCTCCTATGGAGTCAGAAGCATCTCTGAGGTCACTTCGTGCCATTCACATTCCGGGCCTGCTCAATCATGTGGCCGATGAGCTCTCACGATCGCCAGTGCTCCCGGGAGAGTGGAGACTCTATCCCCAGGTGGTCCAGCTGATTTGGAGTCGCTTTGGGACCACACAGGTAGACCTGTTTGCCGCCCCGGACACGACCCACTGCCAGTTGTTTTATTCCCTGACCAAGGGGACCCTCGGCTCGGATGCTCTGGCACACAGCTGGCCCCGGGGCCTACGCAAGTATGCGTTTCCCCCAGTGAGCCTTCTTGCACAGACACTGCGCAATGTCATGGAGGACGAGGAGCAAGTCCTGTTGGTCGCTCCGTATTGGCCCAGCAGGAATTGGTTCCCAGAACTAGTGCTCCTCGCGACAGCACCTCCTTGGCCCATTCCTCTGAGGAAGGACCTCCCGACTCAGAGGCGGGGCACCCTCTGGCACCCGCGTCCGGACCTCTGGAAACTCCATGTCTTGTCCCTGGACAGGACGCGGAGGTTCTAGGTGGCCTGCCACAGGCTCTACGAGGCACCTCTATGCATTGAATTGGAACCTGTTCATCAAATGGTGCTCTTCTCACCGAGAAGACCCCCGAAGGTGTTCGATCAGTTTTGTGCTTTCCTTCCTACAAGATGGGTTGGAGCGAAGGCTGTCTCCCTCCACCCTCAAAGTTTATGTTGCTGCTATCGCTGCTAATCACGATCTGGTAGGTGGAAAGTCCTTAGGGAAGCACGATCTGATCATCAGGTTCATGAGGGGGGCAAGGAGACTAAATCCACCTCGTCCTCCCTCTAGACCCTCTTGGGACCTGTCTCTGGTGCTGACCGCACTGCAGAGACCTCCCTTCAAACCCTTGCAATCAGCAGAGTTAAAAATTCTGTCTCTGAAGACAGTACTCCTGACTGCATTGGCCTCCATCAAGAGGGTAGGGGACCTGCAGGCATTTTCGGTTGACGAATTGTGCCTGGAATTCGGGCCTGGTAACTCTCACGTAATCCTGAGACCCTGGCCTGGATATGTGCCCAAGGTTCCCACCACTCCCTTCCGGGACCAGGTGGTGAGCCTGCAAGCGCTGCCCTCGGAGGAGGCAGACCCAGCCCTAGCTTTTCTCTGTCCCGTCCGCACCTTACAGACTTACGTGGACAGAATGCAAAGCTTCAGGACCTCAGAGCAGCTCTTTGTCTCTTACGGGGGCCAGCAGAAGGGAAAGGCTGTCTCCAAGCAGAGGATGGCCCACTGGATAGTGGATGCCATCGTCTTGGAGTATGAAGCCCAAGACGTGCCCTGTCCGCTTGGGTTAAGAACCCACTCCACCAGGGGTGTAGCTTCTTCCTGGGCGCTGGCTCGTGGCACCTCGCTGACAGATATTTGTAGAGCTGCGGGCTGGGCGACACCCAACACGTTCGCTAGATTCTATAGCCTACGTGTAGAGCCGGTATCTTCCTGTGTGCTCACTTCCCATAGTCAGTAACACCGAAGTGCCCTTTCTAAGTGTCGGCTTGCTGCGCCATTCCCTTCCCCATGGAATGGATATGTGTGCTTATATGCTCCAGTCGAGTTCCCCAGAATGGTGAACCCTGTTGAGTCCTCCACAACCCGCGGCAGTCGGACATGGCGGAGCATCCCACGCCAGGTCTAACACTCGTATGCATTGGTGAAACTTGTGTTAGGCTGGGTTCCATATGTTGTGACCCCACGGCGGTCCCATATGTGTATTCTCCACGGTACGGCTTCCTACGGCGAGCCCGTGTCTTTCCCAGAGTGGTGTTGCTCCCCCTCCTAAAATGGCCGGGGCCACACCTGGGACTTCCGTATGTTGCACTGCCCACAGCCAGTCCATACGTGTATTCTCCACATGGTAACTCCCTCCGGGCATGATTCTGCAGCGGCCCCCCGGGGCACGCTTTCCCAGTGCTGTCCAATAGTCTGCTGAGTGGGTCTTGCGGAACAGCAGTAGTGACTCTCCCTGCGTGAATTTCCCTGCCCGGAACAGATGGGGTCTGAGGGGTTCTCGCGGGGCGCTGGAAGTGGTAGTAACTGTGGCGTCTTCCAAAGGGATCCCAATTCATCGGTGACGTCCGACGTATGTCGAACTTGACCGACTGAAAGGGAACATCTCGGTTACATATGGTAACCCTCCTTCCCTGAAGGAGGAACCATTGCTGTACCATCACTGCAGGCCGAGTCAATAGTTAGGCTCCTCAGTGAAAAACAAAGGTGGGCTGCATTTTGCTTCCGCTTATACCCGCGCTGCGGGGCGGAGCGCGAGATGCAAATCTCGCACGCCAATAGTCATTGGCCGGTTCGCTATATCTCAAAGCTGATAGGTGCTCCCTGAAGTGATCCCAATTCGTAGGTGACGTCTGACGTTTGTCTCCGTTCCCTCCTTCAGGGAACAAGGGTTACCATACATAACTGAGACGGTTTCTATAATTTTAAGCAGCACAACTGTTTTCAACATTGATAATAATAAGAAATTAGCACCAAATCAGTTTATTATAATGATTTCTGAAGGATCATGTGACACTGAAGACTGGAGTAATGACACTGAAAACTCAGCTTTGCCATCGCATAAATACATTACATTTTAAAATATATTAAAATATAATTGTTATGAATTATAATATTAATATTTATGTTTTTTCAGGGGGTTTTTTCCCCCATCAAATAAATGCAGCCTTGGTGACCATAAAAGACTCCTTGCAGAAACGTAATAACGTCTTAATTATTCTAAATGTTTGACCTGTTGGTGTATTCAACTCATCAACACACAAGACCCGGGTAAAAAAAAAAAAAAAAAAAAAGATTCTTCAGAGAGTGTCAACAAGAACATTGGATGATTTTTGCTGTCTCTGGGTTAATTCTTTATCTCAAGATATCTCATGGCCTTCACAGGATTTAAGACGGACATTTTATGGACTATGTGTCCATTCCCACAGGTCAGAGTCAGAGAGAGAGAGAGAGAGAGAGAGAGAGAGAGAGAGAGATCTTTGATAAGATAAGCATACTTCCCAAACATGAACTTCTATATGATTACAATGTTAGGCACAGCTCCAGCTCTGATGGGGGGGAAGTGTGTTTAGCTTATATTGCAGTGCTTGAGACATTTTTTTCATGAAGAGCTCTAAATTAGAACTCCATCTCAGTCATGGTCCTGCTGAGATACGAGACATTGACTGATGCTCTCACTCAACAATAAGAGATTGCGTTACAGTTTCAGATTCCAGAAATGCTCCATTCTGTTGGGAATATTTTTGAAATTTCATCAGATAAGAAAAACCTCAGACCGTGCAGTATGGAATAACCATGTTATTGTGACAAGAGTACAAGTCCTCAGCGCAGAGACTAACTTGACACTAAATTAAATTTCATCGTCTAGATTTAACAATCCGTTGACAAAATATGTTAACATTTTTAGGGTCCACAGCAGAAGTAGGGACAATGTTGGTCAGTAGCATTGCTTCAAATAGTGATGTTATTATTTTAACTGCATTTCTCAGAAACAAAGCAAAATGTGTTTTTGTTTTTTTTTGTTTTTTTTTCTGAATTTTCTTTTCAGTGAATTGGTCAAATAGGTTAGCAAAACATTCTTAATCAGTTCATGATCCAGATTTACTCCGTCCCACCCCGATCTTCACTTGCTCCAGCACCACCGCCTCGGCGAACATTTAAAAACTTTAATCCAAAAATAAACCATAACGTCGGCGGCAGCCCCTCACGGACGACTGCCGCCTAAAAACAAAACAAAACACAAAACACAATAATGGCGGCAGCCCCTCACGGCCGACTGCCGCCTACATACAAAACAAAACCAAACATAAACTCCAGGCCTGGTCCTCTCTCGTCTTGCCATGTCGTCGCTCCTCCTTTTATACTCCCGTCACTCCTCCATGAGGCGAGGCCCACTCTCACGGTCCCCCGCCTCGCCACAAAATGCATTTCTATTTATTAACCGCTAGAGCGCAAAAAGTTACGGACTGCTGCTTTAAATTAAAGCCCCGACATACACTATATTGCTGAAAGTATTGGGACACCCCTCCAAATCATTTAATTCAGGTGTTCCAATCACTTATATGGCCACATGTGTATAAAATCAAGTGCCTAGGCATGCAGACTGCTTCTACAAACATTTGTGAAAGAATGGGTCGCTCTCAGGGGCTCAGTGAATTCAAGTGTGGTACCATGATAGGTTGCCACGTGTGCAATTAGTCCATTCATGAAATTTCCTCACTACTAAATATTCACCGGTCAACTGTTAGTGGTATTATAACAAAGTGGAAGCAATTGGGAACAGCAACTTAGCCATGAAGTGCTAGGCCACGTAAAATAACAGAGCGGGGTCAGCACATGCTGAGGAGTACAGTGTGCAGAAGTCGCCAACTTTCTGCTGAGTCAATAGCTATAGACCTCCAAATTTCGTGTGGCCTTCGGAGTAGCTCAAGAACAGTGCATAGAGAGCCTTATGTAATGGCTAAGCCAGCTAAGCAATTAATGAATAATTTCTTTTTTAAAGTTCGGCCTTGGCTGCATTAGCTTATAATTAATTTTTTATTCCAAATGTGATCAACGTTTGTATAAGTACTAGATGTGTTGGGGAATTTAACATGTGACATTTTAATCATATTCTGCTGAAATTAACAAAATGACTTGAAAAAAGATTTGTTAATTTTGCTGAATGAGATTCAAAGATCCGAGTCCATAAAATTATCCGAACTTCCCACTACCATGCGTCACTCAACATACGTTACTTACTCCGTTGCTCTGATTGGTTGTAAGTTTATCCAATTGAGTTCAGAGGCGTTTTCTTTCATAGTTCGGTTGAAACACGCCCCAATAATCACAGCCCAGTGGAGCAGTATCAGACTCATATTCTGACTAGAATTGAGTTTGACGACGTCAGACTATGGGAACAGAGTAAAACGAGGTAAATATATATGTAGTAACTCACGTTTTTTTATTTATTTTTATTGAAATTCACTTAGGAAAAATGGATGAGACTTTAATGTTAAAGGACTGAAATAACCTAAATATAAAACTGAATGTCTGATCATGTTTGATTCAAATTTGAGGATGCTATGTTAAAGCTTCTGTAAGCTTTATGTCAAGAAAAGTCTAGGCGTCCTTTCAAAAAAGCCATTTATTTCAGAACATTTGTAATTGTAAAGAGTAGTTTTTCATTCAAATAAATCTGCAGTAAACTGCTAATTATAATGGATACACAGTTACTGAAAAATTAAAGCAACTATTTACAGAATTTACAAAGTGTAAAAAACTAATTTAGTTGATAAGAACTGGGAGTCAATGGAAACGTAAGCATGAGTAGTAGCTATTCACCAATGCTGTTTACATAAAATTGAGCAAGATGACGCCTTTTTGTTGGCTACTACATCCATCCATCAAAACTTTGCTGGAAAGGCATTGGCTAGGCACTAACTGGCTTTATCAAATGAAAACCATGGGTGCTATGACTGACACCTCGGAAAGCCTGTAATGCGCTTCCTAGATATATTGAGTCACCCAAACGCCTGTGATTGAAGGAGAGAGACAAGGGAGGGCTCATGTTCAGCGGAAGACTCTAAAGTGCAGGGGAGATCACATCAGATTACTGATTAGAATTGATATTTCATTGAAAATGGACATGATTGATTACTCTAACTCAAAACGCTCATGCATTTGTTTTGTTTTTTCCCCTATTTTTTTGTTGTTTTGGATTAAAAAGTGGGATGCATTTTAAACAATGGACCCTTACATTAAAATGTATGCTGGTGTTTCTTGGCTTTGTCCGATCTGCACGATATGAGATGAAATATGAGTACTGCGTTTATTTTGTTATTTTGTTCATGTTTACATGGCCGATCCTTCAGCATTTCTTTTAACCCTTTCCTCTTTGGTGTATTTATTGCAAAAACAAGTTCATGAGTGTTTTAGCTTTCAAATGATGCATAGTTTGTGATGGTTGATTGAATATTTGTTTATAAAACAAATGTAAATAAAAGTACTAACACGTCCTTAATGAAAACCTGCTCCAGAGCGTTCTGGACCTCAGACTGGGGCAAAGGTTTATCTTCCAACAAGACAATGACCCTAAGCACACAGCCAAGATAACAAAAGAGTGGCTACAGGACAACTCTGTGAATATCCTTGAGTGGTCTAGTCAGAGCCCAGACTTGAACCCAATTGAATTATCTCTGGAGAGATCTGAAAATGGCTGTGCACCGACGCTCCCCTTCCAACCTGATGCAGCTTGAGAGGTCCTGTAAAGAAGAATGGGAGAAACTGCCCAAAAATAGTTGTGCCAAGCTAGCATCATACTCAAAAAGACTTGTAATTGATTGTAATTGGTGCCAAAGGTGTTTCAACAAAGTATTGAGCAAAGGCTATGAATACTTATGTACATTTTTTTGAGTTTTTATTTTTATTTTTAATAAATGTGCAAAGATTTCAAACAGACTTCTTTAACATCGTCATTATGGGTGTTGTTTGTAGAATTGAGGAAAAAAATATATATATTTAATCCATTTTGGAATAAGGCTGTAACAAAGACATGTGGAAAAGCGAAGTGCTGTGAATAATTCACGGATGCACTGTATATACTATACAATATATACACTCACCTAAAGGATTATTAGGAACACCATACTAATACTGTGTTTGACCCCCTTTCGCCTTCAGAACTGCCTTAATTCTACATGGCATTGATTCAACAAGGTGCTGAAAGCATTCTTTAGAAATGTTGGCCCATATTGATAGGATAGCATCTTGCAGTTGATGGAGATTTGTGGGATGCACATCCAGGGCACGGCTCCACGTTCCACCACATCCCAAAGATGCTCTATTGGGTTGAGATCTGGTGACTGGGGGGGCCATTTTAGTATAGTGAACTCATTGTCATGTTCAAGAAACCAATTTGAAATGATTCGAGCTTTGTGACATGGTGCATTATCCTGCTGGAAGTAGCCATCAGAGAATGGGTACATGGTGGTCATAGAGGGATGGACATGGTCAGAAACCATACTCAGGTAAGCCGTGGCATTTAAAAAATGCCCAATTGGCACTAAGGGGCCTAAAGTGTGCCAAGAAAACATCCCCCACACCATTACACCACCACCACCAGCCTGCACAGTGGTAACAAGGCATGATGGATCCATGTTCTCATTCTGTTTACATGGAAATTCTGACTCTATCATCTGAATGTCTCAACAGAAATCGAGACTCATCAGACCAGGCAACATTTTCCAGTCTTCAACTGTCCAATTTTGGTGAGCTTGTGCAAATTGTAGCCTCTTTTTCCTATTTGTAGTGGAGATGAGTGGTACCCGGTGGGGTCTTCTGCTGTTGTAGCCCATCCGCCTCAAGGTTGTGCATGTTGTGGCTTCACAAATGCTTTGCTGCATACCTCGGTTGTAACGAGTGGTTATTTCAGTCAAAGTTGCTCTTCTATCAGCTTGAATCAGTCGGCCCATTCTCCTCTGACCTCTAGCATCAACAAGGCATTTTCGCCCACAGGACTGCTGCATACTGGATGTTTTTCCCTTTTCACACCATCCTTTGTAAACCCTAGAAATGGTTGTGCGTGAAAATCCCAGTAACTGAGCAGATTGTGAAATACTCATACCGGCCCATCTGGCACCAACAACCATGCCACGCTCAAAATTGCTTAAATCACCTTTCTTTCCCATTCTGACATTCAGTTTGGAGTTCAGGAGATTGTCTTGACCAGGACCACACCCCAAGCAACTGGTTTGGTGATTGGTTGATTAGATAATTGCATTAATGAGAAATTGAACAGGTGTTCCTAATAATTAGGTTAGGTATATATATATATATATATATATATATATATATATATATACTCACCTAAATACACTATTAAAGGAACACCTCTTGAATTTCTCATTAATGCGATTATCTAATCAACCAATCACATGGCAGTTGCTTCAATGCTTTTAGGGGTGTGGTCCTGGTCAAGACAATCTCCTGAACTCCAAACTGAATGTCAGAATGGGAAAGAAAGGTGATTTAAGCAATTTCGAGCGTGCCATGGTTGTTGGTGCCAGACGGGCCGGTCTTAGTATTTCACAATCTGCTCAGTTACTGGATTTTCACGCACAACCATTTCTAGGGTTTACAAAGAATGGTGTGAAAAGGAAAAAACATCCATATGCGGCAGTCCTGTGGGGCGAAAAAAATGCCTTGTTGATGCTAGAGGTCAGAGGAGAATGGGCCGACTGATTCAAGCTGATAGAAGAGCAACTTTGACTGAAATAACCACTTGTTACAACCAAGGTATGCAGCAAAGCATTTGTGAAGCCACAACACGCACAACCTTGAGGCGGATGGGCTACAACAGCAGAAGACCCCACCGGTACCACTCATCTCCACTACAAATAGGAAAAGAGGATACAGTTTGCACAAGCTCACCAAAATTGGACAGTTGAAGACTGGAAAAATGTTGCCTGGTCTGATGAGTCTCGATTTCTGTTGAGACATTCAGATGGTAGAGTCAGAATTTGGCGTAAACAGAATGAGAACATGGATCCATCATGCCTTGTTACCACTGTGCAGGCTGGTGGTGGTGGTGTAATGGTGTGGGGGATGTTTGGCACACTTTAGGCCCCTTAGTGCCAATTGGGCATTGTTTAAATGCCACAGCCTACCTGAGCATTGTTTCTGACCATGTCCATCCCTTTATGACCACCATGTACCCATTCTCTGATGGCTACTTCCAGCAGGATAATGCACCATGTCACAAAGCTCAAATCATTTCAAATTGATTTCTTGAACATGACAATGAGTTCACTGTACTAAAATGGCCCCCACAGTCACCAGATCTCAACCCAATAGAGCATCTTTGGGATGTGGTGAAACGGGAGCTTCAAATGCCCTGGATGTGCATCCCACAAATCTCCATCAACTGCAAGATGCTATCCTATCAATATGGGCCAACATTTCTAAAGAATGCTTTCAGCACCTTGTTGAATCAATGCCACGTAGAATTAAGGCAGTTCTGAAGGTGAAAGGGGGTCAAACACAGTATTAGTATGGTGTTCCTAATAATCCTTTAGGTGAGTGCATATATATATATAACACATTCAAAACTGACTAGCAAAGAGCAATATCTTAAAAGCATCATTCTTTGGATAATGTCCACTGAAAGTATTTGATTTTACATGTTTACAGATCATAAAGCATGCCTGTGCGTGTTTTAAATATTTCTCAGAGTATTCTCCTCTAAAAGACCATACATCAACCTCTGCAGTTGCTACTCCTGGAAAGTGCTGCATTTTGAAAAGGAAACAGATCACTGAAACACAAGGCCACACATCCTGAAGACAAAAACATCATCCTGAAGGTGGCCAGTTTAGGAAAGCAAAGTTAAAAGGAAAGAAAAATAAAAGAACATTCACATTTTCATCAATAAGGTCCTGTGTCTTATGAATGTAAGCTGTCAGAATGTAGTTAAGAACAGTCTGGTTTGGTTTGAGTCCAGTTTCCTGCTGGTGTTGAAGAAAAACTAGACCAAACACTGGCTCTCAGTATACATGATTACACAGCAGCTGTGACTGATCAAATGCCGTATGAAAGCATATTCGGTAATTATACGTCAGAGTTCCTATATTAATGTTCAAGGGGACAGATCCTGTTGCACACCCCCCTGGATTATGTCAAACTGGCTTTAGTCAGTCTTTGGACATAATAGAATCAGTAAAAGTTATGACTTCATATGCAGTGACCTGCTCTGGAGCCTGACAAAATTCAATCTCAACTTATGCAAAAGACCTGTCCAGCACATGAACCTTGCCATAAGGAGCAGCTTTCTCTTAGTAATGTCAAGAAAGGCCCACTATATCTGTCCTGTTTGCCTTCATACTGTCAACCCATGCTTGTGGTCGGGACGTGTGTTTGATAATCTCACATGGCTAGACCTGTGACGAATGGCACAGCGCTGGGTCCAAATTGCATGCTACTGGGCCACTTGCGGTCTTTGCGACCACTTGTCTACATGATGTATTTCTGGAGTTTGGCCAAAGTGTGTGAACATACTGTAAGTTCCTGAATGTGAGGAATGATGGGATATACTTAGCCAAATACCTCTGTGTATTTAGTGTGCATTAAGTGCTCACACTTGTAGTTCGGTTCACTTGGTTTGTCCTGGTCCTCTTAGCATTCAGATTGGCATTTTAACACCAAACCTAAAGATACCAAACCTAAAGGCATAGGGATGTGTTCACAACCTAATTGGTCGGCTTTTATTAAGTATATTTTGCGATGGAACTTACCAAATATTCAAAAGAATGCTGTGTGCTGGGATAAATGCGTCTCCGTCCCTCCGTCACACACAGAAATGAAGATCTGCTGCAAGGAGATGGCTGTACTGAACCGTGATGGGCAACAACACGACTATGAAGAGAAAAAAAAAAAAAAACAGGTATGCTTAAACACTCTATCCTTTTTAGGGTCGCATCTTGTGACATCATGTCCCGTTTAAGGTTTGTTTACATGTCTTTGATCCGTGTTGCATTCATATTTCATTCAAACCGCACCAGAGTTTGTTTGGAAGTGGACCAAGACCCATCTTTTCAGCGGTCTCGACCTGCTTGTTTGGTGTGCACCAGGGTTTGGATGGCAGCATTCACATTTATTCAAATGAACAGCAATCGCACCAGGGTTAATTTTAATCCAACCAAACATGGCAAGTGTGAAAACACCCTAAGGGTGTACTCACACTAGGCGCTCTGAACCGTGCAGAGCGAGTTTGACCCCCAAAGCCCGGTTTGTTTGACAAGTGTGAGCGCTCTGTTCCATGCCCTGGCGCGATTCGTTTGGCCGGCTCTGGCCTGCTTGGAAGAGGTGGGCCAGAGTGTGGTTCGGTTGGGCTCAAGCGCAGTTCGCATTCAGTGTGAGCACTAACTGTGCCAGAGCACGGAACAGCTGTGCACTTTTGTCATCATTATGACAGCAAACACCAAACTATTACTACTTGTATAAACTTTTTGGTTAAATCAAGTATATTTAAGTTTATAACGATCCTGGCTCTCACCTTATTGATGAACATGAATTGTAATTTGTGAGTAAAGCTGCAAATTCCTCCATCAAAGTCAGCTGCTTCCGTAATAATTTGATGTGAAAATTGCTGCGCAGCATAAATTATAAATCTATTAGGCAGTCTATTAGCGAAAGAGCTTCCTGTCTTCTTCCTGTCTTTTTCAAAACAAAAAGTTGCATTGTGAATGATGTAAGCATGCACTGGCCTGGTTTGTTAAGTGCAAATGTGAGCGTAGGCCAGCGGGAGAGTGGGGAGGGGGGACAATCACGCTCGGGCACGGTACAAGGCAACCGTGCCTAGTGTGAGTATGCCCTAAGTAGACCTAGGACAGTCTTGTGCAGTTATTTCCTGTCGCGTTCACGTGTTCTCAAGTGGCCAAGACCACAACTGTAGCTATTAGGACAGGCCCTTCCTGCCCAAGAAATGCATACTTACATAAGAATAAACAAAATGTAAAGCAACCCACAGTTCACTTAGTTTTTTTATGTGCCATTTAGGGGTAGGTTAATCTAAAATGGCTGATGCCACAATAATATACCAACATGAAAGAAATAAAAAATTAAAAAATAAATGCACAGCGGAGTCCATATTCAATTGCACACTGAAAAAAGAAAAAAATAGTGCAAACTTTGTGATCAGACTTTATGTCTGCCCAAAAGTACAGATTATTTATTTAACAGACATAACTAAGTGGAATTTACACTGTGTTAACTTGCTATAGCCGCATCAAGCAAAACGAAATACGGGTCAAACATTTTATGCCAATAATCTGGCAAATTTATCAAAACGCACTTGCATAACTTGTTAACATTGCTTTTCCAGGCAGACTGGACCTCAATTACCAGAAACTGCACAGACGCCAGTCAATCAAGTTGTAACTGTCTATTTTCAGATAGTTCTTGCCAGTTTTCTGTAGAATATGCATAATATGGTTAGTGAACACACTGTGGGCCTTTCTGTCTTGGGCTGAGTTTATTTGTTCTTGTGTTGAGTGCATGTTTGTGACTTAAAATGAAAGTGCAATTTGAAATCTTCCTCACAGCTGCTTTCTGGCTCCTCACACCACAGGCAACCACATGATCTTGTTTCACCCGGCAGCTACAGGAACCCACAACGCTGCACAAAAAAAGAGAATGAAAAAGAAAAGGATGACATTAGTAATACAATATGAGGGTGATTCTGTCTGGTGACGGAAAGCAGTTGAGATCTGGCATCTGCAGTTGCATTAAAGCGCATAATGGAATATGACAGCAACTTATAGACAATTTCATCGGACGCACGCGCATTGCGCACGACTCACATATTACTTAATCTACCCGTTTAAGTTTCCCAACATTAATCTTATTGTCACGGTTCTGTTTGTGTTTTGGATTTTCTGTTTGTGTTTTGATTTAATTCCTGTGTTCATTTGTTAATTTTCACGCCAATCCTTTGTTTCCATAGTTACCCTCATAAAGGCTGATTTCTGATGGCGTAGCCTCTACGCCATGGGCTACGCGTCGATTTTCATTTATACTTCTGCGTCCTTGTCCGTGTCGATGTGCAGTTACACATGCAGAGGGAGCATGTGTATCCCTGAGGGAGGGGCTGACCGAATCGCAGCACTTGCGGTCCACATAAAATCGACAAGTTACATTTTTGGAGAGATGCACATTAGGGTACGTTGTAAGCTACACATGCAACACACAGCCTACGGTGATGCAAAAGTATAAATTGGGCTTTAGTCCCAACTGTATCTAGTTAATCATCTTGTTTCTGTTCTCTACTTAAGTTGCACCTTCAGTCTTTGACTAGTCACTGTTATGTTGAAGTGTGTTTTGTTCGAGCATCATTATTAAAGTTTAAGTTTATATTTTGATCTTCATCCTGTACCTGGTTCACCTAACCGTTACAGATGACTAGACCAACATCTAAGATGGCGGAAAGAATTTCCCCTCTCCCTCCGGCAGGGTGGTTGTCCTCTGGAGCAGTATGTGGAGGAGTTTGTAAAGTTTTCCCATCTGGTGAGTTGAAGCGATTCTACGCTCAACGCTTACTTTCAGATGGGACTTGATGAGGAAGTCATTTGTTTTCTTTCTCCTGAGCCTTGTTTGTCCTTGGTCGAGTCCATTAACTTTATCCTCTGGCTTAATGGTTCCGATTTCGTTGTTGAAGAAATCAAGGAACATAACAACCCTCATCCAGTCCCATCTCAAAGTCGCTTGGGTGCACCAACTCACCCCAAGCCTGCATCAAGGCCCTCCACAGCTGCTCCAGAGTCAATTTCTGCACCAGCTCAAAGGAGGAGGCAAAAGAGGAACAAGGATGCTGCCATGCCTGAGCCAGTGTCTTTGACCATCCCTGCCAAGATGGCTGCCACCATGCCTGAGCCAGTGAGGGACGACTGGCTCATTGACTTCTGGATAAAACTAGCTCCAATCCCCGTCCAGTGTCCCGCAACGTCTCCTGTCCATGTCCAGTGTCATGTGACATCTCCTGTCCATGTCCAGAGTCCGTTGACATCTCCTGTCCCCATGCAGAGTCCAGTAGAGAACCACTCGCTAATAGACTTTTGGTCTGAGCCACTTCCAGCCCCTGACCAGAGTCCAGTGATGCTCCAGCCCCCAACCAGAGTCCAGTGATGGCTCCAGCCCCCTGTCCCCAGTCCAGAGAGGACTCCGTCTCCTGTCCCTCATGTGTTTGCTCCATAGTCTGTAGCTCCTCCCAAGAAGATTTTTGGGGTACCCATCCTCGGAGGCTGGCCCTGAAGGGTCTGCGTCGCCATGGCACCTGAGCTGCTGATGCCTCCATGGCCCCCTGAGCTGCCGGAGCGACTGTGGTCCCCTGTAGCATTAGCACCACCCTGGAGGTTTCCGGCAGCACCCAGAGCACCAGGTGCCACCCTTTTGGTGCCAGGCCGCATCTTCTGGGAGGGATGTCACGGTTCTGTTTGTGTTTTGGAATGAGCATGTATCCCTCAAACAAATGTTATAAATGCTCATTATGTGCTCATAATGTGTATTATGTAAGAAAAATAAATAATTTTTATATATATAATTTTTTATTATTATTAACTATTAATTAGCATATTATTATTTTTTCAACTATTTTCCATTCACATTCCATCAGTATCAGCAGGCTGCAGGGGAATAAACAATGGTGCAAATTATATGGGTGTGGAGAGTTCTGATGTCTCTTTAAGAAATAAAAAATAGACATACACAAAAATATAGTCATTTGTTCGTATACTTAGAATCCAGTATGACTTATATCTTAGGTGGAACACAATTTTTTTTTTTTTTTTCAGAATGACTTTTCAAATGACACCAGCTTTTGAGTTTCAACAATTGAATGCATCATAAATAGTGTTTTAATATAAATGCTACATATTACATAAAGAACATTTCAACAGCAATTTTAAGCATAATATTTAATAAAAAAAATAGTATATTTTCAAATGGTTGGGAATAGACGCCTGCACACAGAAGATGTGTTTGCCCAAGGAAGAATTGTTTTTATTAATAAAGAAATTAAATCTTTATGAAACACACATCATAAAATGTAATCATTTCATAAAAAAAATATTCAATAAAGTACTCAAGTAATTCTTTTAGTGATTTTACTGTAGTCATGTGCATGTGACTCATGTTTGACTGAATGTGCCAGTTGCCTCAAATAAATGAGATATGAACATCAAGTTTGCTCCCTGACTTATAAAAAATCTTTTAGAAAAGTTTACCCCTCCTGAACGTCATTTTATAATCTGCCCGCTGGAATAGAGGAACGTGTGAAAGTGGCCAGTGTGGATCAGTATAGATATAGGACACATAGGTTACACACAGAGTAAATAATTCACATGGTTTGCACTCTTGTGTGCTGGCATACTCTTAGGAAAACTATGAGTCATATGAGAAGAATCTTGAGGAGATTCATGAAGACGAGTCGCCAAGTTCCTTAACACCTCATGGAGTCTTTTCTCCACATGGGTAACACCATGTACTGAGCAAATGCAAACAGAGCAGAAGCTAGCTGCTGATCTTAAGAAATTGAATGCTGTATAAGGTCACAGGAAGCCTGCATGCGGAAAGAGAAGAAGAAAATAAAGAAAACTGAATGGATAAAGCAAGACCAGGGCAGCTTAGCCAAATGCCAATGCAAAACTAGAACCATACAAAAGTTGTAACTGACTCACTCTCCCTCTCTCTGCTTTTTTATTTTTTTATTTTTATATATTATATATATATATATATATATATATATATATATATATATATATATATATATATATATATATATATATATATATATTTATCTTCATTAAATAAAAATCCTATAAGCATATTATATAATAGTACAGAGAAATAGAGAAAAAACTAAATATTACCTGGCATTGAAAAAGGTTTGCTGAAATATCACACCTGTCTCTGTGACAGCACTTTGACAGAGGGGCTTTGGTATGGTCATGGTTCCCGGATTTCATTAAAAATATCATAATTTGTGTTCTGAAGAGGAACGAAGGTCTTATGTGCTTGGAATGTCATGAGGGTGAGTACTTAATGACAGAATTTTAATTTTTGGGTGAACTAATCCTTTAACAGACCAGCTCAACACTTTGGTGATGCTCCCTAAACATAGCGCGCCTGAAGGATGAATGAAATCTCACTCCAATCCTGATTGGTGCTGCGTCATGAGTATGTGACAGCATACACGGAAGCTACGAAGGGACGCCGGCACATAGTACAGACAGCTTTTGTGATAAAGCAGGCGCTCCAGGCTTGATCAGGTGTGGTGGCGAGACGCAGTGTCTCATTCCCTTCTCAGGGAACAAGGGTTACAGTCCTAACCCAAGACGTTCCCTTTTGAGGGAACTCTCACTGTGTCTAACGACACTTTGGGGAACGAATACCCACTAGGCCACACCGGGAATCACGCGCGTGCTAGTGTGAAGCTGGAACCCAGGCACACTTAGGACGCGAGCACCCTTGCGCCAGGCGTCGCAGGGTGTTGCAGACTGTAGAATCTAATTAAGGTGTGCGGGGTGGCCCACCCGGCCGCCTCGCAGATCTCCTGAAGCAAGGCTCCAGAAAGGAGGGCTACCGAGGACGCCATGCCTCTGGTGGAATGAGCCCTCACGGCCATTGGTCAAGGTAAATTGTGCACCTGATAAACTGTGGCTATAGCCTGGACAATCCAGTTACTGAGAGTTTCTGGTCTGACTTCCTCCACTGCAAAGACTTCTCCAAATAAACTCTTAGTGCTCTGACCAGTCAGAGTAGGTGAAGTCTCCCTTCTTCCGCCGCCACGTGAGGGGGAGGATGAAAGGCCTGAAGAAGCACTGACCATGTCACACTCGATGGCACCTTGGGCACATAGCCCGGCCTTGGATGTAAGATGGTCTTAACTCCGCCAGGGGCAAACTCCAGGCAAGTTGGCGTAATCGCCAAGGCCTGGAGGTCCCCCACTCTCCTCAGAGAAGTGATGGCAAGGAGATGCTGACTTGAGTGGTTCGAAGGGAGCCTCAGACAGCCCTTCGAGCACCACGAGTCGCAGGCCTCATCCTCTGAGCCCCACGGAGGAACTGTACAACCAGATGGTGCTTCCCCAGAGACCCATCATTCACAGGAGCATGGAAAGCCGCAATGGCAGCCACATATACTTTGAGTGTGGACGGGGTAAGCCCAGCAGAAGCGATCTTGGAGGATCTCCAGCACTGGGCAGTTAACTGGGTCCACCTCACGCTCTCTACACCAAGTTGAAAACACATTCCACTTCAGGCTGTGCAATCTCCTCGTGGAATGAACCCTGGAGCTGAGTAAGGTCTCGACTACACCTGCCAACAGGCCAGCCTCTAGGTACTGGGCCTCCTCAGGGGCCAGACCCAGAGGTTCCACAACTCTGGCCAAGGGTGAAATATTGTGTCCCCTGCCTGAGATAGCAGGATCTTTCTCAGAGGTACCTGCCATGGGAGACCCTCTAGCAGTGCTACAATGTCTGAGAACCATACTTGGGTTGGCCAATTGTGTGCTACTAGAAGTAGGCTGATCCCTTCTCAGGGGACCCGCTCCAAGTCTCCCGGGAGCAGAGTCACTTCTGCACCATGGCATCCAGCCCCAGTGGAGCTGGATGCCTGAGAGAAAACCACAGTGGACAGTGGGACATCTCTCTCAAGACGCGAATAGATCCACTTCCACTGGACTGAACCTCTCACACATAGCCTTCACCACCTCTGAAGTCGCCACTCCCCGGGCCTCAGCCCCTGCTTCGACAGGACGCCTGCTCCCTGATTTTGGTCCCCTAGGACGTACATCGCTCTGAGAGACGACAGTTTCCCCTGGGACCACAGGAGGATCTGGTGTGCCAGTGTGCATAGAGGGCACGACCTCAGATTATTTAGATACAAACCACCGACATATTGTCTGTTCATATCAGGACATGGTGGCTGCTAAGGTCCGGGAAAAAGCTCCCCAGAGCTTTGTAGACCACCAGCATTTACAGGCAATTTATGTGCCAGGAGGAATGCCGGGCCTCCCACAGACCTTTCGCAAATCGATGACCGCGCCCCAACCAGTGAGGGAGGCGTCTGTTGAAATGGTCTTCCAGCAACATGACGCTCCCAGCACTGACCCCTGGAATAGAAAAGAAAGTTTTCTTCCATATGATGAGGGAACAAAGGCATCTGCACGTTACCCTGATCATACAGAATGGATTTTCCCTCGAGGAAAGCTAACTTTACCACGCTCCGAGTGCCCCTTAGTGGTCGGGAGCATTTCTGTTGTGTTGTGGCTTTTTCATTGTGTTGTGGCTTGATTTTGTTGTGTCGTTGCTTGATTTTGTTGTGTTGTGGCTTTTTCGTTGTGTTGTGGCTTGATTTTGTATGTGGTGTGGCTTAATTTAATTGTGTTGTGGCTTGATTTTGTTGTCTTGTGAATTTGTTCGATTTTTAATTTTTTTTTTTGTGTTGTGCACTACTGGGCCACTGTAGACATCACACGTCATCAGTGCATTCTGTAAGGCTATGCAGAGTTTTAGACAGTCAATGAGTGCAGTAAACAAACAGCAGCCACCTTTTACAGTTCCTCCTGAACCAAAGCAACAAGCTTATGATGCATTCATGTCATGTTGTAACTGTAATTACGAGATGGCAACCCGTGACGTTCTACATGGAGCTGTTCACGACCTCAGTCTCGGATTTATGTGGTTCTATGTCAACACATGGCAAAATGAATCTGCAGCAGTCGAGTGGTACAAGTAACAGCTCTGTAAGTTGTTTATGTTCATTACTATTGTAATATTATGTGGTTTGAGACATGAGGTCATTAAACACAGTCTCTCATAACTCTTTGCAGAATCTGCTCTGTGCATCAATGTGTATTTGAGGAGGTGTGGCTTTGGAGACGCTCTGAAGAGAGGGTGGGATCTCATTCTTTCAAAGCTAATTTGCTATTGCTAAGCCTTTCTGCAATTGCCTATCCTACCGTTAAGCTATAAACAAACTACACCATGGTCACATAATTTCAATGTCACCACCAGCAAGCTTACAACAAATCTTTCAGTCTTCATTTAAAATCTTCACAGTGAAAAGTTTGATTTAGAATAGTTTGCAAAAGTATAAACACAACAAGGCTATAAAAGCAGACTAGTAAGTAAATGAGTTTGACATGTTCAGAATGAGGATGTTTAAGAGGATATATATAAAAATTCACGAGTGTGGCACTGCTGATGTTTTATATATATATATATATATATATATATATATATATATATATATATATATATATATATATATATATATATATATATATATATATAAAAAGATGGAACTAGAGAAAAAAAATAATATATATATATATATATATATATATATATATATATATATATATATATATATATATATATATATATATATATATATATATATATATATAATATTTTCCTGTAGCACTCTATTGAGCCTAAAGGTCAGTCTGTTACAATTACATTCTCTATTGGTAAAATGTCATTATACTGTATAAATTTGCAAGTTAGAGTTCACCCAACTTTGGTATGCAGCAGAAGTCAAAGCTTTTCTGCATGTGCTTGCATTTCTTCTCTCCCACATTCATATGTCTATGGAAGTGAAGGAAGTACTAAGATTAGTGTTAAAGTCTTTTAGTGGAGTTCCTGAATAGCTAACATCGACCTACAGCACCTTTGAAGCCCTCTTCATTCCCCTGCTGTAATAGACTGTTATGGCAGCTGAGCCACGGCATCCTTGCAGGGCATATAAGATGATTAAGAAAATCCTCTGGAGGGAATTTCGAGTCAGCGTGTTCAAAAGCCACATTCTGCAGGAACATTTTGCCAGCAAGACAGTTGAGGAAAGTCTGAAATTGTCTGAATACCCGTTTTGTTTCAACACTGCTGACACTTGCCATGTGAAAATAAGACTGAGACCTTCATAATTACACATTCATCAATTGACACATGCTAGACTATTAGATATCAGAGATTTTGCCCAACACAAACTGCCAGTTGTTTTCCAATAGTTAGTTTGCTTTTATAAGCAGAAGCAACATGCAAACTAGCGTTAATGAGTGATGGATTGATCTTTTGGGACTGTGTGTGTATTTCCTAAATATCTTCAGTTTATGGCATGTCATTTGGAAACCCCATTTAATTATGAGAACATTACATAAATGTTAAATGTGCACAGAGAAATTGCAGTAGCGTGATTTAGTATAGTCCTCCAATTCTTCCACTATAAGTGCTGACAAAGTAAAGCAGATGCCAAGCTGAATTGTGGCATATTTTATTCTATCCAGGAGTTACTCCAGAAAACCTCCTTGTGCGAGTCCACTAAGGCTTTTTATTATTGATTCCTTTGACATATTAAACTTAAATACACAGTATTCTATACTTCATTTTCATCTCTTTCAATGTTTTGTTTCTCATGTGGCAGCTCGGGCATGTCAGTGGAAGTTTCACATCATTGCCTGCATGTGCAGACCCCCAGGACTCCCAGACCCCTCCATCCTCTGTAGAACCTGGCTTTGAGGACCCTTTATTCTCTGATCTGTCCCTTTGAATTCTGCTCCATGACCACAATCTTTTCAAGGGTCTCTTAAAGACCCGCCTGTGATTGGGGGAAGCGCAATCCAAACTGAAGTGCGTTTCCCGCAAGCATGCCTGACTCCAAGGCTGCCTTGCAAGTGTGGCGTCCCTTCAGCCGTGCCAGGCAGTGAACCTAATACAGTGAAAATGTGATCTTGCATTTCCAGGGATAATAAATAAATTGTTTCACAGTCCGATCTGTCCAAGTGGTTTTTGTGGAACTCATTTGCCAGTGAAAGTACTTATTTTGGGTCTATCCCGAGTCAAATCTGCGGTAAGAAATGTACCCCTGTATTTCATCACATTTCAGCGACTATGTGATTTTATAACAAACTTCCCTTGAAATGCAGTGTCAGTGGACATGCGTTTTGTGATTCAGTCCTAAGCGAATATTGTAAAACTGACAGGCCTACAGGAAGTCAAAGAGAAGAAAACCCAACATCTTTTAAATCTATTTTTTCTCTCATTTTAAGACACAGTGTTCTTTTGTTTTAAATTTGTCACAAGCACAAAACAAAAATGTTTATTTCCATGCTTAAATTAGATTTAGAATCCCAGATTTTCAACGTGGACTCCAAAATCTGTTCAATCCAGAAACTCCAATCGTTTTCAGATGTATAAACATTTTATGGTTATTATCTACGTCTGAAAATGTTTACAATTCTTTGAAATATATAAAACACATTGCATCCTTTTTAAGATTTCCCTCTTGAATATATATATATATCAGTTTTCAAAGAATATGAAGACAAACCAATCGATAAAGTCTCTTGTTAGAGCTGGCATCTGAAGTGCTCCATACATTAATGCTTTTATTGACAAGGCAGATATGAAGTAACATTCTACTATCACAGTCATTTTGCCAGGACTGTGTGCCCATCACAACCAAATTACATTATAACTCTGTCCCAGAGCAGAGAACCTCATCTCCATGGATATTATATCCTAAATAAATTTGGCCCTGTTTGAACACGTTTCTATTGTTCATTGTGTTAACATGTACATTTTCTTTTAAAATAACATTTACTATGAAGAAATAAACATCCCATGCCCTCATTTGACCAAAGCGCTCTTTCTATTCTTCAGGGTTTCCTTGCCTGGCTTATCAGGAATTTACTGAGCATATCTGGGCTGTGGGCCACCTCTCCAGCACCCTGAAACCCTTTTAATAGTCACTTCAAATCCTTTCTTTAAGCATTTGGCTGAAAGTGCACTTCCAGCAGTGCTTGAACTTAATCTCTAAATGCTGAGCCAATCACAAAGCTGGAGAAAGTTGAAGTGTAGAGTTGAATAGCCAATTAACACAGCCCTGCATGCTGATGAAGCCTGCAGAAGGAGTTCGTCTTTTACTGAACTACAATGAAAAGCATGTCCATCTAATGAGAATCTGCTCACACAGCAGTTTCCACCATACCTACATCTGATAGTAAGGAGCTATATATTTAACCATCCCTATCATTATTTGTGACCTGTGCTGGCAAAAGGAGTCGCAAAGAGCTCATTTTATTATTGTTAAAAAAAAATTATGTAAGATTTGTTTGAATCAGACAAAAAAAAAAAAAAAAAAAAATGACTGAGCTACACAGGTTTGATAGAGTCAGCGTAGTCAGATTTGAGAAAAATCGAGTTAAAGTTTTCTGAAGGTTCCAAAACAAAATCTGTGTAATACCTTAAAATCCCTGGTAATAACACCAAATTTAGCACACATTAAGTGAAAACCCATATCTATAGGGGGAAAAAAGTATACTAAAAATTATTTGATTAACATTAATGAAACAGACAAACCTGCAGTAGGCTACCAGACTGATCTAAAACAATGTTGCACATCAGATGTTTCTCCACAACAGCTAACCAAACGTTCACTTAAGACTTAACAGATAATGTCTGCGTGAATACTCGCCATGACAGATACTTTGAAATACTGTAATTCTGTGTTTATCTGCATCTTTGTGTGCACGCTTTGGATCTGTCAGTCAGCACAAGTAAAGACCTTCTGCGTCGAGTGTACGCCATAGGTACTGTGTGTTGCACGCGTTAGCCTACGACGTACCCTGATGTGCACCTCTCCAAAAATGTAACAATGCGTCGATTCTACACGGATCGCAAGCGCTGTGACTGGTTTGTCAGAACCCCTCCACCATGGATACACATGCACCCTCTTATACGCAGAAGTATAAATGAAAATCGACGGACAGAGGCTACGCCGCAGGTCTGACGCAGAAGAATAAATCTGCCGCAAGATAATTTTCATGGACAAGGGAAAGGTACTCCTCTCAGAAAACCTACAAATAAAGACAGTTTTAGATGTTTCATTGCTATTTGAAGCATTGGGATCACTAGATGAGGGCTTAATGAACTATGTTTTGTGAAAACATGTAGCTCGAAAAATGTTGCCTGTAGCTCCAAATTATCCCATGCGCATTCTCACTCATTTTGCCAGCCCAGGTCAAATTTAGTGTTATATTGGAATCAAATCAAGACCATACAACTTTTACTGACTTTTAAAATACTATCTGACCCCAAAAAGGAGAAAGAAAATAAATGGCAATCGATCAAAGTGCTACTAATTAATTAAACCAATGAAACATTCATTGCATATGAAGGCCTATATCCAAGAAAAACCCTCAAATGTATGTAAATGTAAGTAAATACATAATTAAAATTCCCAAAAATGAAAAGCTGCTACTATGCCTTGATGAAGTAACAGTGAATGTTATGTTGTTTGTGATTTCCATGTCAACTTTTTTGGGATCTTTTGGTATCAGTTTTATGTGCTGATTTTCTGAAATGCCTCATGGACACAAAGTCTCATCAGAATATTTGCACCAATAACATTCCTCATCATCACTATAATCTCATTTATATCCGCTGCGGTGATTATTGATTTGTAAAGAGCGTAAAATTGTGCCTCTTTCAGTCTTTGACACAATCTGGGCAACACAAAACAGGACTGAATGAGTTTCAATTTCTAGAGAGAGAGAGAGTGATTATTGTTCAGTCCCACAGAGATCAGTCCTGGCTGAAAAATTTTATGAACTTTGTAAAGAACCAACAACGGAGGTCTGTGAGATAAAATTTCAGCAGATATTCTACAAAAATAAGGATTTCTGTAGTTTTTGCAGCATTTATGCAATGGTGTGACATCCTCTGCCAGCTTGTAAAACTCCAAGGAGTAAACATTCAAAGAGCCTGCTAACCGCATTCTGTTAGCTTTTTAGATTTACTGTAACCACCGTTTGCTATGTCCCTCTGACGGACTTTTCTTGGACTGTTTCCTGTTTCTCTCCATTGCACTAATGTCTAAAGATAACCCATCAAACCTGGCTTTTTCTACACTAACTTGGGAGGTTTTTGAAAAAAAAAATAAAAATAAAACAAATTTCATAATACGTTGCATCATCCCATATGGCTAAATAAATCAATGAAGTAATGAATTCTGGTCAAAATATATTTTAAATATATGTTGTAAACAGCATGGCTTAAATATGTTTTTATTTTTATTTTTTACTGAAATTATGTTTAGTTTAAACCTTTAAATTCTAAAATATTATTACAAAATGTACTTTCAGGGCAAGAAAATAAATTTCCAATGTTAATATATAAATCCCTATATCAATATATTGCAAAAAAAATAAAAATATATGTATAAAACTTGATAAGTGCTAATAGATAAAGATCTGTCAGTAAGGCTTCTCAATTTGGGCGGCTGTAATATGGCAGTACGGCCCCCTGCTGCTGGTTGGCTGTTATGGGTTGAATTTTGGGCCCCACGGTGTGACAGCAAATGATATAAGGAGACAGAGAGAAAGCGGGTTTCTATTCACATCCACCAGCAAAATTAGCATATCTCAAACAGCACATCCCAAATGCCCTGATCACCTGAAGGTGAATCTTTTTTCCTGCCTTCTGATTATTTTCTAATAAAGTAGAATGCGAAAGGCCAGGGCTGAGGATATGTGTGGAAAATCTGTGTGTCCTCAGAGCTAAAGAGAAATTGAATGAGCCCAGCACACTCCACACATGTATTGTGCTGCAGGACAGCGCGTGGTCTGCCTGTAGAAGTGTCCGCGAGGGGGGTGGGCTGCTGGGGTGCCGCCCACTGCACAGCAGTTGGCTGTAGCTGGGAGGGGGCGGGGCTTGTCGTGGACAGGGGAAACCAGTGGGAGGTGGGTGGGCAAGCTTACTCAGGGGTTGTCAGCTCATAGGGCCTGAGTCCACTGTCTTTTTATGCACTAGGTGCATTTGAGTCAAGCTAGAAAAGAGCTCAGCTCTGAGATCTGCCACTATTGCCTGCTACCAGGAGTTTCTATTAAACTGCAGGACAACCAGAAACAAGGAGGGGAAACCCAGAACAAACCCAGTCTTTTTTTCTTCTCAAACACAACAAAAAGGATTAAAATTCTTCTTTTTGAACCACTTCCCCCCATTCCCCTTCTGAATCACACCAGAAATTTAGGAGGATGGCAGAGCAGAAGAGGCAGGTGTCTCTGACCCAGGCTGTGACCCTGGCATTGGTTCTGCTCACCTCAGCTGCTTCGGCAGAGGAGTACGACTACTACAGCTGGCAATCGGACAATTTCCACAATGGCCGCTTCTATGCCAAGCAGCCACAGTGTGTGGATATCCCAGCTGACCTGCGGCTCTGCTACAACGTGGGCTACAAAAAGATGCGCCTGCCAAACCTACTGGACCACGAGACCATGCCTGAGGTCAAGCAGCAGGCGGGCAGCTGGGTACCACTCCTGGCAAAGCGATGCCACGCTGACACGCAAGTGTTCCTCTGCTCCCTTTTTGCTCCAGTGTGCCTGGACCGGCCCATCTACCCCTGCCGGTCTCTGTGCGAGGCGGTGCGGGACAGCTGCGCCCCGGTCATGGAGACCTACGGCTTTCCCTGGCCAGAGATGCTACAGTGCGAGAAGTTCCCCATTGACAACGATCTGTGCATTCCCATGCAGTTCTCAGCGGGTCACGCCACTCAGACCCCAGGTAGGACCTGCAAGAACACTGCAGTTTTAGATGTAAAGATGACTGTTATTGATTCATTCAATGAAAATCTAAAATATATTTAACCAAGGAAATGAATGCAACGCAAATGTGACAATCCTGTACCTGTAAACCCAAAATTTTACAAAAACAAGCAGGGGAGAAAACAACAACTAAAAATGTAATTCAACAGCATTACACTGATCCAAAAAATTATAATTAAATAAATAAATAAATAAATACATAAATGCACATGAGATGTATATATATATATATATATATATATATATATATATATATATATATATATATATATATATATATATATATATATATATATAAATAAAATGTTTTAAATATATATTTTTAAGTATTGTTTCTTAATACTTAAGTTAAGTTATGTTCATGACCTAAAATAAGCGTCAGTGCTTGATTTTAAAGCCCAAAAAAAGTACAAAATTTATATAAAATGTTTACAAAGTACAAAAATTATAATCACTAAGTCTCCATAGATCTATACAATAAGGCCCATTAGCGGATTTTCCCTTGCTTTGTTTAGCCTAGAGCTCTAGAGAAAGTAAAATTAAGAAAAGCTCTTGGAAGGACAAAAACCTTTCACTATCTAAAGCAAACATCTCATGTGGAATGTGGAGAGGAGCGTTCCTGCTGCGCCCTGCCTCTCTCTCTTTGTTTAATCGTGCATTTAGGTTTCCAATTAGCCAAGCAGCCAAACCCTTTGGATCACTAATTAGTCTGAAAAGTTGTACATTACTTTGTCTTACTGAAACGAGAAGGAGTATTGTAATACTGTAGGAAGGACAAGAGAAGCGAAATGGGAGTGTAGTTAATGCTCAGTTTGAGGATGGTGTTAAACCATGATGTATGGTGTATAATCAGGACAATAGATTATCAAAAGAAAAAGGAAAAGTATGTGGTGCAAAAATGAATTAAACAAATATTAAATGACACGTCCCAACACAAAACAATGATAAATATATGAATGCATCATACTGTATGCTGTATTGAAAATGAACATTTACTGTACAATACAGCTTTCATTTTATTTAAAAAAAAAAAAAAAAAAAAAATATATATATATATATATATATATATATATATATATATATATATATATATATATATATATATATATATATATAGGACTATTAACAAAGGACTATTACCAAATGGTACCCTAATGATAATTTTCATATAAATAAATAAATAAATAAAATAAAATAAAAAGTTCAAATAGAAAATGTATGCTTACTTTTTTGGAACATCCTGACATGTGAAACTGATTTAAACATAAAGAGGATTTTTTTAATTTCTAATAGGGGTAAAATTAGATGTTTGGGTTAATCTGTAGTCATAATTTGCTTTATATATATATATATATATATATATATATATATATATATATATATATATATATAATATAAATGTCTCCATTTAGATAGCTGAGTAAACTTGTGTGTAAACAAGCACACAGTTTCTCTTTTCACTGCTAAAATTTGATGGATTACAATGTTCTCAAAGAAGAAAAAAAGAAGCTTTTGAAAAAATGTGACTCCACAATACTGTTTTCATACTTCAGAGTTAAGTAGCTTGGCTTCTGTTAGAAAAATAAGCTCCTTAAAATTGCAGCAAACTCAAGAGCAAGCAGAAAAAGAGTGGGACCTTCGAGACAATATCAATTACAACCATAGCTGTTCTGAAATTACATGATACTGAGAGTATGAAAACTAGCAGAACTAAGTAAAATGCTTTCTGCATCACAGCTGGATGGGAAAGTAGCTCATGGCCAAGCGTTTACAGCGATGTGTGTTTTGGTGTGCGTGCACATCGACGTGAAACAGGACTCTAGAGATAACATGACAGCACAAACCTTCGTTTGACACGGCCAGTCGCTCCGACCTGCAGCCGTCAGCTCCGGCACACACGAGCGGCGGACCAGGGACATGAAAGCTGTTTTTTCCCCTGTGGTTTGAGGTGAAATCCTGGGACGGGGCCCGTTCACAGCCAGAACCACAGACATGTTTCACGGGCTGTTTCTGGAGATACATTCCAGTAAATCACATTGGACAGTGCAACAAAAAGCCTCTTTAAAAAACATTGTTCATTCTACAAATAGAAGACTTGTTCTTATAGCCAAAATAGACAAATAGCCAAAACAAGAACCATTTTTATTGGCTCCTCAGAAAAAAATCTGACATGACATATTTACTTCTTAAAAACTGTGATTATAATGTTTAACTGAATTTAAATCTGAAGCACGTCACTTTAAATGTTAAAATATTTTCTCACGTCCCAGTTTAATATGAGACAATTACATGGCCATTGTGATTTTGCCAAGTAAAACATCTTTTGTTGATCCTGGAACAACATTCCTGTCCAAAAACATAGTCCAAACCCTATCCCTACCCCTACCCATAACTTATCCCTAAAATCAGAGGGAAATGATAGGTGAATATGAAGAAGCCCCTAAACCTGGTTGTAAGCATAAACATTAACTGTATACCTATCCCTCTAATCTGATTTGTTGATGGGATGTTGATCCAGGAACATTTTCTACTTGTTTTCTACCAACTGCATTGGTTCAGGAGTTTGGGCGGGGCTATTAGTTGGCTGACCAATGGCAGAGTGTGGGGGGAGTGTCTGTGAAACCTGTTTGAATATCATTAGTTTTGCTGCTCTAGGTTTTAGGGTCACGCTTTATTTAAGGAACTGAACAGACACAATGAATTAGGCTAAACATAGAAATGTACAAGATAAAACAAATCTGCCAGCTCAGATTAGAGTGTATGTGTATTCCATTGTTTGCAGGCTTCTGTTGAATGCAGAGGTGCTGTTGCCTGAGGGGCGGCTCTGGGAGACATGTCTCTGTCTCTGCTCACTGCACGTTTAAACAGACATAAATCACAGCAGTTTTTCATCCTGATTAATGTTTTATGTCCGAAGTGTTGCTGCTCATAACTTCAAGGGTCCAAATGAGCCATAAAATTATGACCTGTGCATAGTTTAAACAGAACATTTTCCTCATAAACTGTGATACAGAAAGTCAGCGATGCAGAAATCAGTCGGACACGGAAATACCTGTAGGCTCTCATGAGGAAACTATGAGGACTTAAAAACATACTCTTATATCCATGGTGACAAACTGTGAGAAGGTCTTACTGACAGATTTCATCACTTACAGTTTTCTTGTCTTTCTAAATATGACATTTTATTTAAGTACTAGTTTATTTTAAGAATAACAGGGGAGACCGGAGCTAGCTGTCTCAATTCCTGTAAAACTTTCTAATGTGTGTATATTTTTAACAGTTGATTTCTGCAATAGGTACATCATTTAAAGTCATGGCTACAAAAATAAACAAACAAACAAAAAAAACTATTCAGTATTTTCAGCATTATTGCACAGGAAAAATCTGGGTACTACTTTATTTGATAGTGTCCTTGTTACATGTTACATGTACTTACCATAGTAATAACAGTAAATTATTCATAATTACATGCAACTAACCCTCAACCAAACCCTAATCCTACCCTAACCCTACAGTAAGAACATGTTGTTAATTAATATTACTCAGTACTTAAATATATAATTACACTGCAACAATGACACATTCAAATAAAGTGTAACCAAAATCTGTTCAGTTAATATGTTTACCTTTTGTGACAGCATAGTGGGGCATGTTGTCACAATGGAGTATGTAGTCGCAACGAAACCTGACATGCAGTCACCCATTCTAGGTTTTATAGTCAAATTTGAATAGTAAAACAATTTTGTAACAGCAAAGTGTAGTGTGAACATGTAAAAATTAGTGTAAATCATTGTTTTGGGCAATAATTTATGAAAAATAATAAATTAAGTTGCTGCCATAATTTTTTAAGTACAATCAACTTAGATGTCAATTAAGTCATTTCAACTTAAATTACATTAACCAACAACAATAACACTTAATATAAGAGAGTATTCAACAGGAAATTTAGGGAATAAAAAAAAAAAAAGCCAGTATTGCTCTGATATCATTCAATCTCTGAATTGGCACTTCTTGCAGAAACTCGGTTTGCAGAATTACCCTTGCTCAGTCTCCTGACACATGCTTTGGCTCCATTTCTACCAGGCATTCTGCCAGCGAGCCACCCTGCAAAACAGAATAAATCGCTCTGCTGTGCAAATAAGACATTTCAGCTTCAAGAATGCAGCTCACGATGGCTTGCGAGTACGAAACAAAAGTTCCCTTCCACAACACGCTCAGTGTGTGCAAGTTGCATGTCTTCGACCCGCTGAATGTATGGGAACTTCTGCTCACGGACCAACTGACGGTTGAAATGTACAGAGGGGTTCAACTCCCCATGACCTGTGCACTGAAGCCTGGTGAACTTTGACCCCTCCCCTCATTATCTACCGCTATGTCTGTGCTTGAGGCTGGGGTGATAAACTCTGACCCTTGGTTTTTAACCTGGAAGGGGGAGTCTGGAGATGAGCCATGTAAGTTCTTGTTACCAGATGCTTTTGTTTTGTGAGCTCAAGGGAGGACCTGTGCTGAATAAATGACAAAATCATATTCAACACCTCAGAGATCAGATATAACACACATCATTGTGTGGTTGATTTCAGTGGAGAACTTGGTTTCAGAGGGTCAGAGTTTATATACTGTAAAGTTGAAAAGAAGCATTTATTTGAAATAGAATTTTTTTTTTTAAACAATGTAAATGTCTTTACTGTCGCTTCTGATCAGTTATTTCAAAAGAGAAAAGAACATCCTTTAAAACATTTACTTACAAAGCAAAGTTTTTAAAGTACACTATGTAACTTGTTTTTGTTCGAAACAAATCATCAGTCCTTCTTCCAAAAGGACTATTATGGTAAGCCTATTATAAGTGTTTACATTTTAGACCTGTTGGGATGGCTTTTGCGGGAAATTGCACTTACGTCATATCTGTAAATAGAGAAAAGTTTGAGCCGTGTATGGTGTGGGAGTGACAGATGTTAGTTGTCACAACAAGCGCGAACGGTTGAGCACGCTAAATACAGAACTTCTGGGGAATCACCCATTTAAAAAAAAAAACGGCAAAAAAAAAGAGAACGTGACAGAGCTCGTAATAAAACGAGAATCAACATTGGCTTGGCTTTTCGGATATTGCATGTATTGAGGAGATTGAAATGTTGTAAAAGTGATGGCGTAAAAGAAAAGGGAAATGGCGTTTTTGTTACTTTTATTTTCGAGGAAGTACCGTGTCTATTAATGGGTATAACTACAGCAATGCCTTCAGCTAGTCAGCTTTAGATCCTTTCATCTAAACTTGTTATATATCTTAAGCCTAGTAGTGAATGTTTCGTGAACAATATGAAAACCATATTCATCCACACAGCCATGAGCCGAAGCACAACCAAAACAATGTACTTTTTAACCACTAAAGTTACACAGTGTACTAAGTTAAAGGGGACCTATTATGCAAAATTCACTTTTATATTGTTTTTGTACATAATTATGTGTGTACACAACCATCCTATTGTAACAAAAATCCATCCACTCTGTTTAATTATTTTCCCCATAAATCTGAAACAGTGTCTCAAAATGAGCCGTTTAGGAATTTACTCCAATATGATGTCACATTGGAACAGGTCCCGCCCATGACTGGCACATAGCCAGCTTTCTGTGGCTGTGGCCGGTTTTCTGTGGCTTTTCATCATATATCAGAAGTTTAAACTGATATGACTTTAAAATGCATGCAAATAATAACCTTTTAATGATGATGAAGAACTGTGATGTCACGTGATCGTGGCCGATGATAATCAAAACCCATTGGATGATTTGTTTGTTTTTGGCAGAGTATCTGAGGAACACACTGTAAAGGCTCTGCAGGTCCCCTTTAACTAAGTTTAAAATTAACATACATTTTCTTAGTATAAGACAAATATTGGCCATTAGATGAGTGTCATGTCAATTTAGAGAAGGTTGTGCTTAAAACAAGAACAGAATGCCAATGGATCATAACAGATATACTTAATTCATGATACACTATATTGCCAAAAGTATTGGGACACCCCTTCAAATCATTGAATTCAGGTGTTCCAGTCACTTCCATGGCCACAGGTTCATAAAATCAAGCACCAGACATGCAGACTACTTGTACACCCATTTGTGAAAGAATGGGTCGCTAGTGTATTCAAGTGTGGTACCATGATAGGTTGCCATCTGTGCAATAAGTCCATTCATGAAATTTCCTCACTACTAAGTATTTTACAGTCAACTGTTAGTGGTATTATAACAAAGTGGAAGCAAGTGGGAACAACAGCAACTCAGTCATGAAGTGGTAGGCCACGTAAAATCACAGTGTGGGGTCAGCTCATGCTGAGGCACACAGTGCGCAGAAGTCGCCAACTTTCTGCAGAGTCAATAGCTCTCAGACCTCCAAACTTCATGTCGCTTTCAGATTAGCTCAAGAACTGTGCATAGAGAGCTTCATGGAATGAGTTTCAATGGCCGAGCAGCTGCATCCAAGCCTTACATCACCAAGTGCAATGCAGTGCATTGCAGTGCAATGCAAAGCGTTGGATGTAGTGGTGTAAAGCACGCCGCCACTGGACTCTAGAGCAGTGGAGATGTGTTCTCTGGAGTGATGAATCACGCTTCTCTGTCTGGCAATCCGATGAATGAGTCTGGGTTTGGCAATTGCCAAGAGAACGGTACTTCACAGTGTACTAAGTTAAAGGGGACCTATTATGCAAAATTCACTTTTATATTGTTTTTGTACATAATTATGTGTCCGCAATGTTTGTACACAACCATCCTATTGTGATAAAAATCCATCCACTCTGTTTAATTATGAGTGATGAATCATGCTTCTCTGTCTGGCAATCTGATGAACGAGTCTGGGTTTGGCAGTTCCCAGGAGAACGGTACTTGCCTGACTGCATTGTACCAAGTGTAAAATTTGATGGAGGGGGGATAATGGTGTGGGGTTGTTTTTCGGGGCTTGGGCTTGGCCCCTTAGTTCCAGTGAAAGGAACTCTTAATGCTTCAGCATACCAAGACATTTTGGACAATTTCGTGCTCCCAACTTTGTCTGAACAGTTTGGGGAAGGCCCCTTCCTGTTCCAACATTACTGCGCACCAGTGCACAAAGCAAGGTCCATAAAGATATGGATGAGTGAGTTTGGTGTGGAGGAACTTGACTGGCCTGCACAGAGTCTTGACCTCAGCCCAATAAAACACCTTTGGGATGAATTAGAGAGAAGACTGCGAGGCAGGCCTTCTCGTCCAACATCAGTGCCTGACCTCACAAATGCCCTTCTAGAAGAATGGTGAAAAAATCCCATAAACACATTCCTAAACCTTGTGGAAAGCCTTCCTAGAACAGTTGAAGCTGCTATAGCTGCAAAGGGTGGGCCAACTCCATATTAAACCCTACAGATTAAGAATGGGATGTCATTAAAGTTCATGTGCATGTAAAGGCAGGCATCCCAAAACTTTTGGCAATATAGTGTATATGCTCTGAAAACAAGTCTTCTTATCTTTTACACATTAGCTGCAAGTAAATACATATTGTATGTAAGATGTAAGAAATGGAGGCCAGGCAGTGCTTAACAGAACTGTAAAAAATGTACCCTGTCAGTCTCTTTGCATATCAACACAGAACAGTATATGCACAAGCGTGCTCTTAAAGTGGCAGCATAACATTAACTAGAACCTTTCTTAAAGATACCATAACTCATTATCATAACAAAGGATGTTTATATATTATCACTGAAAAACAAGACAAAATACAGATTAGTATAGTATTTTTTTATATAATAATGTAAAATGTGCCCATATGAGCATGTGTACAGTATGTGTGTTAGAAAAGCCCACTGAACAGAAACCCAGGACCCCAGTAGGTGGCACAATAAACATCTGTATCTCTACAGTTAAAAATACGATCAGCAAATAACTATCAGCTCCAAGAAGGTCATGTACAACCAGTGAACATTTTCACCGTCAAACTGCTGAGAAGAATGTTTTCACAGTGGTCTATTAAAAGCGTACCCCTGCATTTGTCTTTGTACGTTTGCAATGGGTGTGAAATATTCTGGATCTATGACATTTAGACACATCCCGTTTCCTCAGATAGACCAGGTATATGCATAACATACTGTACACAGTACAGATCTGTAGAGATGTGATTTCACAGCGATGAACCGCTCAAAGTCTTAATCTTGTTTTATAACTTCCCTTCCTCTGTGAGGAAATAAAACTAGCAGCTGCCAAACCTCTCCCTCTCATGGCTTCAAACACTGCGGATTAAGCTCCATTAGCACTGGCCTGCTGCCCCTGCATGAGTCCAGCAATGCAATGAAACAGAGTTCTAAACCTGCACTAAACCAAACACCCTATTAGAGCTGTTTGCATAAACAATCACATGAGAGTTTCCCATATTGGAAACCAGGCATTTTGGTAAATATGAAACATGCACCCTTTATTTGTTTGTTTGAGTCTTCTGTGATTAGCCAATGGTAGGTGTACTGAATCTTTCACTGAACTTACTGTATCATTGCTACTGAACTCATAAAATAGTTTATCTCATCAATGAACATCAATACAATCTCAATCAATATGACAGCAGCACTGACTCAACCAATGGCCAAGTTTGGGGTCAGGGCTATCTGTTTGTTAGAACAATTGCAGACAAAAACAAAAACCAAAAAAACAACAAACAAAAAAACATGTAGTCAGGTTAATTTAATCATCAGGTAAATTATAGTTCTGACTAGAATAAAAACAGTTATTTTTGAAGTTACCATCTAAAGCATTCAATATTTTTACATTAGTATTTTCTGTTTGATAGTTCTTTATGAGACACTCATTTTTAACCATCTTTCCCTTTCTTTACCCTGTAGTTTCAAAAGTGTGTCCACCCTGTGACAACGAGTTGAAAGCCGATACCATAATGGAGCACTACTGCGCCAGTGATTTTGGTAAGATATTAACTTTTATTGAGACATAACATTTGAATGGGATGACTCTAGACTTAAATAACTCTAGAGTTTCAAATGGTAACAATTTGTAATTAAAAAACTGATGAGAAAGGCTGCGGTTTGCTTGTATGGGAAAGTGGCCACTTTAATATTTAGGGTGAACATAATAAATGTGACATTATGAGAAAAAGCAGACAGGCCTACAACGTGAGGTTGCACAGCTATGCATATATATATATATGGGTATACGTTAATCCTACCCCTAAACCTACCCATCACACAAAACTTTCTGCATTTTTACATTAAAAAAAGAAAAAAAAAAGAAAATTCTGTATTATTTATAAGCTTGCTTCCTCATGCATGGCGACCTAAATTTAGGTCCCCACGGTGACATGAGTCCCCATGAGTCTGTGTACATTCAGGTTGAAGTCCTCACCGGGATAGAAAACATGAACACACACACACACACACACACACACACACACACACAGAGAGAGAGAGAGACATACATACACACACAAACTGCATCAAAACAATAAATATTATACCAAAATATGACATTTCATGCTTCCACCATACAAAGAGTTGACTTTCCTTAAAACATCCCATCTTACTTTATCGTTAAATTACAGAAGGAAAGTTAAAATGCATTAAAACATATTTTCAAAGTAAAGAAGTTGAATGCAGTTTGAAAGAAATCAAATTCCGCATAAACATTATGCAAAATATCACAAACGTGCAGCAAAGTGACCTGTTTTCAATGCATGGGACGCATACATGAATTCATATGGAATTGACATCCAGTTTTAAATGGTGCTGGAGGATTCCTGTTGTAATAGCTTGGGATTCTTTATGGTTCGTATAAATGTGATGTATTCTGACTGGAGGTCCATTGATCTGTCAAATGTGAATCTCTAGAATGAGTCTCTGGCATTGAATAAAAGAGTTTCAAGGTTAAAAGTCATTTGAAAAGCCTTCCCTATAGAGAGCAGAGGATTATAGCACAGTAGAGTCACATACGCCTGACTTATCTTTGGCTGTGAGGCCTGTTTCTCTTGGATTTGCATGTATTTTCCTTGATAACTATGACAGATGACATTAGAAAATATTGTTAGTAGTTGCCTGAGTGTATGTTCTAAATTTTACACATTAAAGTCAGAAAGTGAAGTGCAGACATCACAAAAAGAGTTATAATGTGTGTGGTTTTTTTAATTTTTTTTATTCTATAGTTCTGGCTTTTGAGATGTAATATTCCACATACTGAAAGAATAATGCATGACAGGATATTACCGCTTGATTCATGTATTTCCCTGATCTCCATTTCACTGGTACCTGATCACATGACTTGTTGTTTGCTAACTAGTGCTGTACAGTTTATTATGTGCAGACCTCTCAATTAGAGTGCATTCACTGGCTCTACAGTTGATTTTAAAATTGTATGTAGCGTTAAGGAAATTAATTGTTTTTAAGTTTGGTTTTGGGATTTTAAATGGCTCAGTTTTGTTTATATCTGATTTGTTATACTCATTTTTGAGTAAGAGTCTTTTAACTCAAAGAAAAGTTCTCAAGTGCTCAAATCTAGTGCTCAAATAAACAAATAATAATAATCAAACATTTAGTATTTTCAGTGACTACAGTAATTATATATGTATTATATATTATATATATATACACACACACAAACACACACACTGATCAGGCATAACATTATGAATATTATTGTGTTGGTCCCCCTTTTGCTGCCAAAACAGCCCTGACCCATCGAGGCATGGATTCCACTAGACCCTTGAAGGTGTACTGTGGTATCTGGGACCAAGATGTTAGCAGCAGTCCTGTAAGTTGCGAGGTGGGGCCTCCATGGATCAGACTTGTTTGTTCAGCACATCCCACAGATGCTCGACTGGATTGAGATTTGGAGGCCAAGTCAACAAACTCGTTGTTGTGCTCCTCAAACCATTTTTGTTTTGTGGCAGGGCACATTATCCTGCTGAAAGAGGCCACTGCCACCAGGGAATACCGTTTCCATGAAAGTGTGTACATGGCCTGCATCAATGCTTATGTAGGTGGTACATGTCAATGTAACATTCACATGAATGGCAGGACCCAAGGTTTCCCAGCAGAACATTGCCCAAAGCATCACACAGCCTCCGCCAACTTGCATTCTTCCCATAGTGCATCCTGGTGCCATGTGTTCCCCAGATAAGCAACGCATATGTACCCGGCCATCCACGTGATGTAAAAGAAAACGTGATTCATCAGACCAGACCACCTTCTTCCATTGCTCTGTGGTCCAGTTCTGATGCTCACGTGCCCACTGTTGGCGCTTTTGGCGGTGGACAGGGGTCAGCATAGGCACCCTGACTGGTCTGCCCCATACGCAACAAACTGCGATGCACTGTGTATTCTGACACCTTTCTATCAGAACCAGCATTAACTTCTTGAGCAGTTTAATCAATCTGTTTGATCAGACCACACGGGCAATCCTTTGCTCCCCATGTGCATCAGTGAGCCTTGGCCGCCCATGACCCTGTCACTGGTTCACCACTGTTCCTTCCTTGGACCACTTTTGATAGACACTGACCACTGCAGACTGGGAACACCACACAAGAGCTGCAGTTTTGGAAATGCTCTGACCCAGTCATCTAGCCTTCATAATTTAGCCCTTGTCAAACTCGTTCAAATCATTGCGCTTGCCCATTTTCCCTGCTTCTAACACGTTATGGCAAGCAGCGAGGCAGAGACATAATTTACCCACCCTCATGTTGTTCCAAATATCATGTTTCCATCCAAAGTTGCGAATTTATCTTGTGCGCAAAATTGGAATATTGCATAAAACATCTGCGAATAAACCAGCGTTTAGATGCCATTGCCATGTGTTCAAAAGAACAAAACTGTCACTTCCTGAGAAATTGGCACAAAGTATCTGTAATAAAAATTAAGTTGCGGCATTCGAATTTTGCGTTCTGGTGTCTGCCTTGTGTATGGGAATGCAATCACACGTGGCTCTTCTGGTAGGGAATTAAACCAAATCATGTTGATGACAGACTTTGGCTCAGGCATTTCAGAATCCTTCATGTGCTATTGGAATTATCGTAAAAACTAGTTTCCTAGTTTAAAAATTGGACATGAATGCCCTCTCAATTTCCATCGTAGTTTACGCACGTCTTCTTTTCTAGGGCCTTATGATTCCCACAATGCAGAAAACGTGGACGGAATCAATCCGTAAATATAATTTACTGTACAACGTGGAATTTCAATGAATAAATGAATAAATAGAAATATATAGTGTTTTTGAATATTAAACCGCAAAAAATATTTAAATACGAATTCTGCATGTTCTTACATGTCTCTGTGTGAATGAATGGTGCAGGCGCCTTTTCATTTACCACACACACAAGTGATATACATTAAATATATATGAACAATGGCTAGACTTACATTTTTAAAACAATAAGGTGTCCATTAATTACTTTATCTATCAGGATAATGCAGGAAATGCAGGAAATGATCAAATCCCTTGATCAAGGCACCTAACCCCCAATCTAATCCTCAGATGCCACAGCAAAATGGCTGCCCACTCCTCCGGTTGTGTGTGTCCACAGTTTGCAGTGTGTGTTCACTACTTGGATGGGTTAGATGCAACAGACATAAGTATGGGTTACCATGCTTGGCCTTCACATTTTACTTTCACTTTCATTGAAAGGCAATTAAAAAAAAAAAAAAAAATATTTTAACATCTTGATCGTATGTGCGTTTTGAATATTTGGTTCAGCATGTATCCATATTTGGTTGTGTTGTGAACTTTTGCAGCACATTTCTGAATTTGTTTGCGTTGTGAGTATTTGCAGCACATGTGTTGTCAAACTCATGAAGCTGTGCATGTGTTTTCTTCAGGTAGAGCTCTCTGGGTCATTGCAGATAGGTCATTTTTGTAGATGGGTCATTGTTGAGTAACTAGGACTTTTAACACAAATAGTCAGAATTACTAGATCTACATCACTAAGGTAATAAACAGTTGTACTTTAAGTAAAGTCAGCAAAAAAAGAAAATGAAAAAAGCACATTTGTTAGATTTTTATGGAAGCTTGTTTCCACCACAGAGTAAAAAAGAAAAAAGGTAATTGTGACGTTTTATATTAATTCTGACTTTTTTTCTTGCAATTACAAGTTTACATCTTACATTTCAGACTTTTGTTCTCAGAATTGTGTGATATAAAGTTGCAATTGTGAGTTATAAAGTCAGAATTGTGTCACAATATAAAGTTGCGATTGCGAGTTTATATATCGCATATCTGACTTTTTTCTCAGTATTGCGAATTTATATAAATGAAAACATTTTAAAAGGTAATTGCAACTTTTTATCTCACAATTATGAGTTTACATCTTGCAGTTCTGACTTTATTCATGCACTCTAGCGTCGGCATCAACAGTGCTGGAGAAACTCAGGGCTTCAGAGGAGGAAACTCACCTGAGGAAATATTGCACGTATCCAGTCCGTGGAGTGGAATGGCGAGCAAGCGAAGACACTGAGTCGGTCCTAGTTACTGGCTACTGGAAGCGAGTACACGGGAAGACACTGGCTCCACTAAGAGATTATAAAATCTGGTGAATGTGTTTTGGGTGTCACCTAGCCTGCAGCTCTACAGATATATTATACCGGTATATTAGCAAGGCGCCATGCGCTAGAGCCCAGGAGGAGGCCACACTCCTGGTGGAGTGTTCCCTCACCCCTAGGGGGCATGGACGGCCCTGCGTCTGGTAAGCCAAGACAATGGCATCCACTATCCAGTGTGACAACCTTTGCTTGAAGAGAGCAAAGGTTGCTCTCTTCAGATTCCCACCATAACAGACAAAGAGCTGGTCAGAGGTCCTGAAACACTGTGTTCTGTCTACGTAAGCACGGACAGAGCAGTGCCAAGGCTGGGTCTGCCTCCTCCAAGGGCAGCGCTTGTAGATTCACCACCTGATCTCTGAAAGCAGTGGTAGGAACCTTGGGCACATATCCAGGCCGGGGTCTCAGGATCACATGAGAATTATCCTGCCCGAATTCCAGGAATGCTTCATCAACCGAAAATGCCTGCAGGTCCCCTACCCTCTTGATGGAGGTCAAAGCGACCAGAAGCGCTGTCTTCATAGACAGGAACTTAAGCTCAACTGATCACAAGGGCTCAAAGGGAGCTCTCTGCAGGGCATATAAGACCACTGCAAGGTCCCAAGAGGGTATGAGGGGAGAGTGAGGAGGATTTAGTCTCCTAGCCCCCCTCAGGAATCTGATGACCAGGTCGTGCTGACCTACTGTTTTCGACTCCACAAGGTCTTGGTATGCAGAGATAGCGGCCACGTAAACCTTCAGGATGGAAGGAGACAGCCTTCATTGCAACCCTTTTTGGAGGAAGGAGAGAACGGACCTGATCGAGCATTTCCAGGGGTCTTCTCGGCGAGAAGAACATCATGTGACGAAGAGGTTCCACTTCAATGCATAGGCCTGTCTCTTGGACGAGGCCCTAGTGGAAGTGATGGTAGCCACCACCTGTGTTGGTAGGATGCTCAGGTGCCAGAGGGTGCCCCATCTCTGAGAAAGGAGGTCCTTCCCGTGGCCAGCTGTGCGCTAGTGCATCTGTGCCGAGGGTTCCCTCGGTCAGGGAGTAAAACAAGCGGCAATGGGAAGAGTCGTGGGAGGCAAACAGATCTACCTGTGCGTCACCAAACTGTTCCCAAATCAATCAACCATCTGGAAGTGGCTGAAACCATGAGAGCTCGTCGGCTGCACAGTTCAGGTCTCCCGGGATGTGAATGGCATGAAGCAACCTCAGATGCTTCTGACTCCATATAAGGAGATGGCGGACAAGTTGCGAGGGAGCGTAGACCACCTTGTCGGTTGATGTATGCTACTTTGGCCGTGTTGTCTGTCCGGACTAGTACGTGTTGGCCCTTGAGCAATGCCCGGAAGTGGTGCAGAGCGAACCGTACAGCCAGCAACTCGAGGCAATTGACATGCAGGAGGCGCTGGGGTCCTGTCTAGGAACCTCGGCGGCATGCCCATTGCGCATGGCACCCCAACCCATGGCAGAGGCATCTGTTGACACAACAATATGCCTGGAAACTCGTTCTAAGGGCACTCCTGCCTGTAGAAAAGTGAGGTTCGACCATGGGGTAAAGGTTTGACGGCAAGCCTGATTCACTCGTACCCGGAGCATACTTGATCACGAAGCCATTGCTGAAGTGGTCTCACATAAAGCAATCTGAGCAGCGTGACCACGGCTGCGGATGCCATATGCCCCAGGAGCCTCTGAAATAGATTCAGTGGAACCGCACTCTTGCTCTCGATTTGATGAAAGCAAGTCAGCACTGACTGCGTGTGAGCACTCGTAAGCTGTGCATATATGGTGACCGAGTTGATTTTCATAGAGAGAAAAGAGGGGAGAGTTTGCTCTTTTCCCAGTTGACCCGAAAGCCCAGACGGGCGAGGTGCTGGAGCACCAGGTCCCTGTGTTCGCACACCTGGTCTCGAGAGTGACTCAGAATCAGCCAGTCATCGGGATATTTCAGGGCTAACTCGAATGGGAGAACCGTGTACTGGTATGCCTGCCCCTCGAAAGCAAACCTTAGAAACGGTCTGTGTCGAGGTAGAATGGAGACATGAATGTACGCGTCCTTCAGATCGATCGCTGCAAACCAATCCAATGGACCAATGCATTCGAAAAAACGTTTGGCTGTCAACATCTTGAACGGAAGCCTGTGAAGGGATTGGTTCAAGACGCGCAGGTCTAGGATCACTGGAACGCGCCATCACACCAACACAGACTGGAGAGTCACTCGTCTCGAAGAACTGACTTTACTCAGTATCAGGCTTGAAGAGTGAAGAGATGCTCTTGGCTCCGAAGCAGAAACATAATGCAACATTGCCAGCATACTTACTTATATACCCATGAGGTGGGGCAGAGTTACGTTACCATTGGCTCGTTTTCTAAGAACTCGAAGATGATAGGCTTCTAAGCGAAAACCCCATTCGTCTGAACGAAAGGGAATGCATGTTACTTGTAATGCATTTCTTTACTCGTAACATCAAAACATAACCTGATTAATGCATGTTACTTGTGATGCATTACTTTACTTGTACATTAAAACATAATCTGATTATGTAATGCATGTTACTTGTAATCCATTACTTTACTTCTTACATCAAAACGTAATCTGATTGCAATATGCATGTTACTTGTAATGCATTTCCCCCAACACTGTTAATTTCAAATGAAATTTAAAACACCTGATCGCTAGGTTTTCTCAGAGGAGAGATATGGTAGAAATGTCAGTTTATCCAACATCAGTTTAAACGCATGCTGTCCTTTAAACGCACGTGTGCTCTTGTGGACATCTGAAAATCTCTTTGAAAAAATAATTATTTCCAAATCTTGTTTTTCATGCCCTAAGAGCAATAAAAACACATCTGACTGAGGTTTATCATATATAAATCTATTTGACCTCATGCCCAAGCAATCCCCCGCCCCCAACCCCTACACACACACACACACACATAACTTATAATAATGTAAAATAATGTTAAATAATAATGTGCCTTGTTTGTTTTGATGGTACTTGCCACTCAAAATATTTTCAACACGACCGTCTCTATTAATAAAAGCTCCCAAAGCCTTTAAAGTCTATTGCTTTGGCTTTGGACATAGGCAAGATTTGGTTTCAGAATTATTGAAAGAAGGCTGCATGTACTCAGAGCGACACTTTTCCTCCTTGCCTTCCTTCATCTGCTGTCAGACCTACTGCCAGCAATTTAAAGCAGCTCTTGTGGTTTTCGGCTTGTCACCACGATATTGCCCAGGCGTGCTCACTCCCCACAAGCATTATGGGTCATGAGTGATCACCTGAATCAGAGAGAAAAAACCCATGTGCGGCTGAGCTGCAGTTAGGTATGTGAGCTGTATGGTTTTGTAGTTTTGCAAAATCTCTTAAAATATATTAAATCTATCTGCAATGTAAATAGAGACAACTATGTAATTTGAAAGCTGATTTCCCCTAAAAGGGCAAATAAACACAGTGGATCTGGAAGTCTTCAAAATGGCTTTGTTTGAGTGTCCCGGCACAGTACTATATTTTAAGCAACAAGACTTCTCATAGACTTACATTAAACAAGGTACCCACACTATCATTAGGTACAATAAAGTATTAAGAGACTTGGCATTGGGCACTTTTAACTTGGACCACTAAGTAACCACCTAGAAATACCACCAAAACACCCAAGCAACCACCCACATGTCTGCAACCACCTTGCATTGGCCTAGCAACCACATTCAATAAAAACAAAAATAAAAAAATTAAAAAAAAACTCTTAGAATTGTGGCATGTACTCACATTTTCTTACAGTCTTCTTTTTAATCTTTCCTTCCTCATTCTCTCAGATTGAGTATTCATTTTTCAGTGAAAATACACATTCATCATACTATACACTTTTTTTCTTTTTCTTTTTTTTTTCCTGATTTGATTCTTCTAGTAAGAAATCTTATAGGATCTCTAATAATATTTAATCTCTAATATTACATATTTAACTAATATCTCTAATATTGCCAACACCAAATATCCCCATGTGAACTAAATCTGTTACCAGTGAAACCATTTAAACATACATTCCTGCACTTCCAGAGATGCATGAATGTTTATGATATTAGACAAGGAGCCTAGCTCACACTGATGATGCAGGACAAATGTTGTCATTGATTAGTGTGTTCTCAGCACGTTTGGATAAGTTCTGTTCCATAGCATCAGTTACAGGTTTTACTTGCCACTTTCATGTTTTTAAATGTAACTTTGAAACAAGAGAAGCTGGGAATGTATTCTTTTTTTTTTTTTTTTTTGCTTCCTTATGGTTTTTAAATGAAAAAAATCTCTCAGGTTGCACATGTACCGTGGTTCCCTGAGAGGGAACGAGACGCTGCATCGAAATGCTGTGAGAACTGCGTGATTGCATCTTGAAGCACCTGTGGAATCAATCTAATGCACCCGTGAACACAAACAGATACTAGCTCCTGAAAAGCCTGAAGTAAGGCGCTCACGGGCACGCAGGGAGTATGGCAGGACGATGCAGCGTCTCGTTCCCTCTCAGGGAACCACGGTTACATATACGTAACCTGAGACGTTCCCTTTCAAAGGGCAATACCCACGCCACCATAAGAGCAAGCACCTGCGCCTGCGCCCCGGGAGTGGGGCCAACATCCAGTTCACAAAACCTGACAAATATATGCGGCAAGGACCAACCTGCCACATCACACACATCTTGCAGGAAGACCCCTGACAGTAAAGTTTAGAACAGCCATACCCCTAGTAGAGTGGGCCTGTACAGCCAAAGGAGAAGGCTGACCAGCCACCTCATAAGCAAGTGAGATAGGAACCACCCACTTTCTCAATTTCTGCTTAGACGCAGGGTACCCATACTATGTGACCCGAAGCACACAAACAACTGTTCGGCTTCCTCCACAGGGCTCCTTTACTATGGATATAAACATCCTGAGCCCTAAATGGGCAAAGCAGATTAGTCTCTCTTGGTCTGACGACGCGGAGGACAAAGGCCTACAGCACTATAAGTCTTACAACAATAGTAGAAACCTCAACAAGATAGGATAAAGAAAGCCTTCACTATGCCGAGCGCAAACTCCAGCCAACTGCAGATCTAAGTGCTATGAAGGAAAGGAGTAACTAGCGGGTGTCTCCCCAAAGAAACCCCACCCAAAGGAATGTGGAAAGCAGCTAAGGCTGCCACATACAACTTCAATGTGGAGAGGGATAGCCCTGTGGATAATCTCTCCTGCAGGAACTCCAGCACTGTACCCACCGGGCAGTTAACTGGGTCCCACTGGCAATCTCTGCACCATGAAGTGAATAATTCCACCTCAAGATATACAGTTTCATTGAGGATGGAGTTATGGAGTGATATACGGTCTCAACAACCTCAGCTGAGAGACCTAAACTTATGAGCTAAGCCCCCTCAGAGGTCAGACCACCGATGTGTTGTCGTTATCTTGAACAAACAAACACATGGTGGCCCCTGAGGTATGAAAGAAAGTGATTCAGAACCTGAAACACCACCATCATTTCTAGGTGATTATGTGCCATGAGAGCTGATGGACCTGCCACAGACCCTGAGTTGAGCGACCACTTAGGATCGCTCCCCAGCCCATGAGGGAAGACTCTGTCGTTAGCATAACGCGACAAACATGAGTCCCCAACACTGGCTTTTGGGACATAAACCAAGGATCTTTCCACCTGACTAAAGCATGAAGGCATCGCCACATGACTTCAATCATGCAGAGCAGATATCCCCTCAGGGAAATACCCCTTGGTTCTGAGCCACCACTGCCACTATCTTATGCTCAGCAGGCCAAAAAGGTATCCCCGTTGGATGCAGCTGCATGAAACCTAACAGATTCTGAAACTGTTTGACAGTGAGTGGCTGGCCTAGATTTGCTGAGAGAAACAATATATACAGGCAACAAAACTAGACCAAAGGGAAGTACCCGATATTAGTACGCTTCTCCCTCGAAAGCAAACCTCAGAGACCTCTTGTGTTATAGAAGGATGAACACCATCCTTCTTTGGCATAATGAAGTAACAGCTGAAAAACCATGCTCCATGCTGGGAGGAGGAACCCCTTTTTATAGCCTCCTTTCGCAGAAGAGTCTCTACTTCCTGCGCCAAACCAGAGCCTGCTTCTGCAGGACCCATTGAGATATATATGGCAGACGTTTTCACTAAAAAAATAGTACCAGTTCCTCGAGACTGACCTCTGGTATACTGCGAACAGCAAGCGTAGTGCCCTGAAGCGGCAAACCGGCAGGAAACATCTGGGCTGACTGCTGTAGGACCCTCCTCGGAGGAGCGTGCATCCCAGGACCACTACATTTCTGAGTGGACCCTGAGATATATGCTCGCCAGAGAACGCGGCGCCCCGAAACACATGAGGTGGAAACCGTTTTCCTACGGAGGGAACCCTCAGAGACCTGACATTGATATTGTCAGAAATACTAAGGATACCAGTCTCTCGAGACTGGCCTCTGGTTATACCACGAGCAGCAAGCGCAATGCCCTGAAGCAGAAAACCGGCAGGGAACAACTGGCCTGATACTGCTCTAGGATCCTCCTTGGAGGGGGCGTGCATCCCAGGACTACTACGTTTCCGGGTGGACCCTGAGATATGTGCTCGTCAGAGACCACTGCGCCCCGAAACACACAAGGTTGGCAGAACGGTCCCTAGAGGTCACCGAAGGGAGACGGGCAACGTATAATGAGGTGAACACCACCTTCCTACGGAGTGGACTACCCTCAGAAGCCTGACATTGATGGCGTCAGGACTTTTTCTTTGACAAAACCCTCTTCATGACAATAGCTGTCCTCAAAACTGCCTTGCCTTTAGAGGACTTCGCTCTGCTTCCACATTTTGGAATTAGAAAGGGCACGAAGCACTCAGCATGTGCTCTTACCATAAACATGGATTTTTAGAAATCTTTTTTTTTTTTTCATAGGTATAAAAAATTCTCAAGCCAGAAAGAAATATGATTTAATTTCTCAAAATTAAATATATTCAAAACCACTCAGCCTTTCACAGGCTGAATATTCATATTAGCATGTAAAATGCAAAAAGAATCATGACATGAACATAGGAACATAGAGAAAGGGCTTTTCTTTGTCTTTTTTTCCCTCCGCTTATAAATAAATTGTGGATACATTATGTATAATCTACGGCAAATGCGAGATCGAAGCCATTAATTCTTTTTTTTAGACCGCATTTTACATGTTGCCTCAGCAAACATGAGATCCGAACCATTACATTCATAGCAGATTGTGACCTATGCGCTGCCTCAGCAAATGCGAGACCCAAGCCACTATATTGCAAACTGTAATCTACGTGTTGCCTCAGCAAACAAAGATCCGCTATGTGCTTTTCTTACACATTTGGGAAATTTATCAGTGAACAATGTCAGCCCACTCCTTTTTACGAAAGCTGACGCACATACATAATTACTGTCTCTGCTCTTCACTCGGGGCAGAAGGAACTGCAAAGTGTGCTTCCAACCCTGAGATGAAACACTGGACCTGGCAGGTGAAGGCAGAGAAAGGGCGATGCGCGTCTCTAACCCCTCTGCCGGACCCATTTGCGATCCCCATGACGGAAGCCACCGCTCTGCCTCGGCAGAAGCGACCTGAGCCGCGGGGAACGCGAGCCGAAGAGTGCCCACTCTCCTCGAAGAGTGCCCAGCGGCTTAAAGGAAAAGTCAACACACATAGAATATGCATCCCCACCCTTAATAAAACAAGGGCAGGGATGAACACATCCATTGAATTGCTGTCACATTCATTTTACTTTATGTTTTTATCTTTTACAAGAACAAAGGTGGAAAAAGCGCATACTGAAGGCACAGAAGCAAGTATCTGTTTGTGTTCACGGGTGCTTTATAGTTTCTGGGTCTATGACATCACCCGTCATAGGCATTCTCACAGCATTTCGACGCAGCACGAGTTCCCTTGAAAGGGAACCAGACCTGATCCAAACAAAAATTGTGGAGATGGAGCAACGCGGATTCAGGAAGGAAATTGTTTCAGTGGAGAAATTTATGCACCAAAATACACAATAATGTAATGTCTATGAAATATATTTTTAGAGCATTTTCTAAGCAAATTATCGAGCTGTCAAACAATTAATCACAATTAATCGCATCCAAAATAAAAATTTGTGTTTACATAATATATGCACGTGTACTGTGGATAATTATTATGTACACTCACCTAAAGGATTATTAGGAACACCTGTTCAGTTTCTCATTAATGCAATTATCTAATCAACCAATAACATGGCAGTTGCTTCAATGCATTGAGGGGTGTGGTCCTGGTCAAGACAATCTCCTGAACTCCAAACTGAATGTCAGAATGGGAAAGAAAGGTGATTTAAGCAATTCTGAGCGAATTCTGGCATGGTTGTTGGTGCCAGACGGGCCGGTCTGAGTATTTCACAATCTGCTCAGTTACTGGGACGCACAACCATTTCTAGGGTTTACAAAGAATGGTGTGAAAAGGGAAAAACATCCAGTATGCGGCAGTCCTGTGGGCGAAAATGCCTTGTTGATGCTAGAGGTCAGAGGAGAATGGGCCGACTGATTCAAGCTGATAGAAGAGCAACTTTGACTGAAATAACCACTCGTTACAACCAAGATATGCAGCAAAGCATTTGTGAAGCCACAACACGCACAACCTTGAGGCGGATGGGCTACAACAGCAGAAGACCCCACCGGGTACCACTCATCTCCACTACAAATAGGAAAAAGAGGCTACAATTTGCACGAGCTCACCAAAATTGGACAGTTGAAGACTGGAAAAATGTTGACTGGTCTGATGAGTCTCGATTTCTGTTGAGACATTCAGATGGTAGAGTCAGAATTTGGCGTAAACAGAATGAGAACATGGATCCATCATGCCTTGTTACCACTGTGCAGGCTGGTGGTGGTGGTGTAATGGTGTGGGGGATGTTTTCTTGGCACACTTTAGGCCCCTTAGTGCCAATTGGGCATCCTTTAAATGCCACGGCCTACCTGAGCATTGTTTCTGACCATGTCCATCCCTTTATGACCACCATGTACCCATTCTCTGATGGCTACTTCCAGCAGGATAATGCACCATGTCACAAAGTTCGAATCATTTCAAATTGGTTTCTTGAACATGACAATGAGTTCACTGTACTAAAATGGCCCCCACAGTCACCAGATCTCAACCCAATAGAGCATCTTTGGGATGTGGTGGAACGGGAGCTTCGTGCCCTGGATGTGCATCCCACAAATCTCCATCAACTGCAAGATGCTATCCTATCAATATGGGCCAACATTTCTAAAGAATGCTTTCAGCACCTTGTTGAATCAATGCCATGTATAATTAAGGCAGTTCTGAAGGCAAAAGGGGGTCAAACACAGTATTAGTATGGTGTTCCTAATAATCCTTTAGGTGAGTGTATATCTGAATACACACACACACATACATGTATTTGCATGTATACTGTGTATATATATATATATATATATATATATATATATATATATATATATATATATATAATTTATATTACATATAAATATTATGTTTTTCTTAAATATATACATGCATGAGTGTGTATACATAATAATTATACACAGTACGCACACATATATTATGTAAACAAACTTTTATTTTGGATGTGATTAATCGCTTGACAGTTTGACAGAATAATTATGAATAATTTAATTCATTTGAGTATCCTGTTTATCAATCAATTATTCAATTCAATCATTTGATATTTGATTTGAAAGCCCCGACATTGCCCACCAAGCCATTGAGAGCTACATCAGCGCTGGTGGGCAAAGCGTACTCGGCAGCAGGTCAGGCTACCAAGCTGACCTGCTTAAAGATCTGGGGGAAAGTGAGGAGATCGGAGCCAATGTTGTATGAGAGCTCCGATCATCAGCAGATTTAGCTCTCCATGCCACCAAGGAGACAGACAGATCTGTTGGCCATTCTATGGCAGTCCTGGTGGCCATGGAGAGGCATTTGTGACTGAACCTCACCGATATTAAAGAGAGAGACTGTTGGATGCACCGTTGTCTCCTAATGGTCTGTTCGGTGACGCCATTACTACTGTCACCGACAGATTTCAGGAAGCCAAGAAACAGGCAGCGGCGCTCCAACAGTTTCTCCCTAGCAAACCCCAGACTTCTGCTGCTGCTGGGCGGGAGCAGCAGAAGCTGAGTGCAAGCTCCTTAAACCGAGTGCAACAGAAACAGAGCGCCGCCACTCGTACTCCCCCACAGAAGGGGCAGCCTTCGAAGGGTAAGACGGATCTGAGGACCGTCATTATTTCCAAGAAGGCTATGTCGAGAGGCTGGTACCCTTAGTAGATTCTCAATTGTGCTATAGCGAAACTCAGTTTCAAGATGCTTACACTCAAGCAGACTGTGTCACAGATCAGGTCTAAGGACTGGTTTGTCACGATAGATCTAAAAGACGCGTACATCCATGTATCCATCTTTCCACAGCACAGGAAGTTCCTGAGGTTCACTTTCGGGGGAGAAGCGTACCAATATCGGGTTCTTTCGTTCGGTCACGAAATGTGTAGACACAGCTCTGATTCCCTAGTGCATGCAGGGGATCCGAATTCTCAATTACATCAATGATTGGTTGATTTTAGCGCAGTCAGTGCAGATGGCGGTCCAACATCGAGATGTTGTTCTCGCTCACATGAGAAATCTGGGGCTGAGGCTGAACCCCAAGAAGAGTGTGCTTTTGCCAGTGCAGATAACTACGTATCTTGGGGTTATTTGGGATTCGACCACCATGCAGGCTCGACTATCAGAGCCTCAGGTGGGGTCGATTCTCTCAGCAGTAAAAGGGATGAAACTAGATCAGCCACTCACTGTCAAACAGTATCAGAAACTGTTAGGTCAGTTGGCAGCAGTGTCCAGTGTGATTCCTTGTGTCCTGTTGTACGTGAGACCGTTTCAGTGGTGGCTCAAGGGGTTTTCTCAGAGGGGAAATCCATTTCGCGTTATCAAGGTCATGAATGAGGGACGCAGACAGCCTGTCAAGACAGGGGCCGAGGCCCAGGGCAGAAGTAGATCTGTTTGCGTCGTCAGAGACGGCTCACTGTCGCCTGTGGTTCTCCCGAACGCCTCCAGCTCCTTTGGGACTGGATGCCATGGTACAGGAGTGGCTGAGGCTGCCTCTGTATGCATTTCCCCTGATTGCTCCGCTTCCGGGAGTTCTAGAGAGACTATTATTAGTAGCCCCGTTCTGGCCGGGCCGAAGTATGGTTCTCAGACTTAGTGTCTCTCCTCAATGGCTCTCCCATGGAGATTCTGATTAGGAGGGACCTACTCTCTCAGGCGAGGGGCATCATCCTGCAACCTCGCCCCCAGAGCTGTGGAAACTGTGGGCTTGGCCTCTGATGGGGCCCTGCTCATGAGTTCAGGTCTCTCAACCGAGGTTGTGGAGACCATTTTACAGTCTAGAGCTCCCTCCACGAGGAAACTTTATGCCTTGAAGTGGAAGCTTTTCACTTCTTGGTGTGGGGATAACCAGTGTGACCCAGTTAACTGCCCTGTGGGTGCAGTGCTGGACTTCCTGCAGGAGAGATTCTCCACAGGATTAGCTCCCTCCACATTAAAGGTGTGTGTGGCGGTCTTAGCAGCTTACCATGCTACTTTGGGTGGTGTTTCATTGATCCACTTATCACTCGTTTCCTTCGTGGTACCTTGAGACTTAGGCCACCGGTTCGCACTAGGGTGCTGGCATGGGACTTGGCCATTGTGTTACAGGGCCTGACGTTGGCATCATTTGAGCCAATTGAAGAAGTTCTTGAGAAATGTCTCACTCTAAAAGCTATATTTTTGCTTGCTATTTCGTCTCTTAGAAGAATTGGAGACATTCAAGCTTTATCTGTGGCACCCTTGTGCTTGGAATTTGCGCCTGGTATGGTTAAGGCTTTTTTATATCCCAGGCCGGGTTACATTCCTAAGGTCCCTACTAATGTTGTAGGACCAGTGATACTGCAGGCCTTTTGTCCTCCTCCCTTTTGGACGTCAGACCAGGAAACACTCAATTTGCTCTGCCCAGTTCGGGCTCTAGATGCTTATGTCCACAGAGCTGCCCTGTGGTGAAAAACTGAACAGCTGCTCATTTGTTTTTGGCCACCCTTGAGAGGGGGCCCAGCATCCAAGCAGAGAATGAGCAAGTGGGTGGTCGAGGCCATCTCACTTGCTTATGAGGTGGCCGGTCAGCCTTTCCTTTGGCTGTACGGGCACACTCTACGAGGAGGCTTTTTTATCAGCGGCTTCCCTGCAAGAAGTATGTGATGCAGCGGGGTGGTCCTCGCCGCACACGTTTATTAGGTTCTATGAGCTTGACCTCAACTCCACCCCTGGAGCATGGGTACTCGTTCCATAGACAATGGTGGAAGGGCATCTGGCTCATATGGGGATGTGGGTATTGTCATTCCCACAGCGGTGATACAGCACAAGTTCCCTTGAAAGGCAACATCTCAGTTACGTATGTTACTTGAATAGGGAACGAGACGCTGTGTCACCTGGCCATACTCCCTGCATGCCCATGAGCACCTACCTCAGGCTTTCTCAAAGCTAGTATCTGTTTGTGTTCACGGGTGCTTTACAGTTTCCGGGTCTATGACGTCACCCGCCTATGATGTTCTGTCATTTCATTGGACTGGTTACATACTTGCTTCAGGACACAATCACACAGAGGTGTTCCCACAGCGGTGACGCAGCGTCTTGTTCCCTATTCAGGGAACTAAGGTTACATACGTAACAGAGACGTTAATTTTTGCACCACTGCCCATAAAGGGGCTCAAATTTCCCTGTATTAATTTTATATGGAATTTGAACTCAACAGTATGTTTGAACATATTTTTTGTCAATATTTATTTTCGTGAAACTTTATGGATTACTTTAAAATCTGTTGTGACTTTACTCTGAACAAATTATTTGCCTTAGACAACAACCTGAATACACATATCTCCCTAAGGTATAGTAGATGAAAAGCAGTTTGTAAAATGAGCAGCATGTCTAAATTCACAGTGTTCATAACACAGTAGGCAAAAACGTACCCAGATGACCTACTACTTCTGCCATGATTCTGAAGTTCACATCCAACAGACACTTTCCAATGGAAAATGCTGAAACCAATGTTCCAATGTTGAAACTTGTTGAAATTCTCTGAAAGAAGGTTAACAGGCTTCCAAAATATGTAATATGAAAATATCAAAAAACTTTCAAAGGAGGAAGGTTTGGTGGCTTATGAGGACGGGCTACCGAAGGGGTGTTCACTTTTCACATCTGTCTTTAAAACTTTCCATTCCACTCTCCGTCCTCTCCTGGGTGAGAGCAATTAGTGCCGTCCATGTTTAAATGATGCTCCTCCGGGGAGGTGTAAACTATTCCAGCACTCTGGATAGCCTTGGTTCTTCCTGTGTGCTCGTTGTGAAAGGTCTTGTTGCTTGAGACAGCAAAAATATATGGGAGAACCGGAGTGTGACCAAGGGTCCCATGAGAACATTTCCCATTTTTTCCAATGGATAAAGTTAAATGACAACACATAGTACTCAGAACTTTTTCCAAAGGGTCTTTCTGGTCTTTCCTTGGTGTTTTTAAAGAGATAGTTCACTCGTAAATGAAAATGTTGCCATTATTTTCTCACCCTCTTTTCAAACCCGTATACTGTTAGTTGTTCTGCAAAAAAACAAAAGTGTACGTTTTTGATTAATGTGACACTAGTAAACATTAATGACAAACTTTTTTGGGGTGAACTTTTCAGGTTTTGCAAACATCTTGGAGTTCATGAAGGAACTGCTGGGAGTTGATAAGCTAATAATTAAAATAATTTTTAAATAAAAACAAACAAACAAAAAAATAAACATAAACAAGTGAATCTATTGAGTTATATGAACTATTGAAATATGAACAAAAAATCTCAAGGGATATTTTACATCAAAATTTGTCTGACATAATAATTTTGGGAATTCCTGCTCTAAGTCTTTTTCTTTCTATATTTTATCTACAGCACTCAAGATGAAGATTAAAGAGGTGAAAAAGGAAAAAGGCGATCGCAAGCTTATCGCCGCACAAAAGAAGAAGAAGGTTCTGAAGATGGGAATACTGAGGAAGAAAGACCTAAAGAAGCTCACGCTATACATCAAGAACGGAGCTAACTGTCCCTGCTCGCAACTGGACAATCTCGGGAGCAACTTCCTCATCATGGGCCGCAAAGTGGACCAACAGTTACTGCTCATGTCCATCCACAAGTGGGACAAAAAGAGCAAGGAACTCAAGTTTGCCATTAAATACATGAAGTCTCATCAGTGTCCCACCTATCACACTGTCTTCCAGTGACCAATGACTCTTCTGTCTGCATCTTCCAATAACTCTTTCAGAGACCGTATCCATGCCTAATTCCGACCATTAGTACAGATGTATTTTATTACTCATGAAATGGCTTTTGGAAACTGCTTAGGACTTAATTCATCATCAAGTACAGCTACATTTTGTTGGCAACTGTATCTACATAAAATGTATTGTTTATGAAGCAATCAGCACACTTATGATGCTCATGCATATTTTAGTAAAACTTTCCTGGTTCCCTCATTCAGAGCACAAGCTATGAGACTTTTCAGAAAGACAATGACAACCCTTTCAATCAATGTGAGAAAAAGAGAATAGTAAACAAGAGCTTTAAAGAGCACACTCATATTTGATTTCAATGGCGAGATTCCACAAACAAATGAAACAGAACAAACATAGAACAAACATAAGTAAAAACTGGTTTTTATTTGTATCTTTTATTTTGTAGATAAGGAATAAAAAGTTTTTATTATGTACTACGAAGATACAATCGTGATCATTAGCACCAGAATGGGACATGACTGGGAATGGGACTCCGGTTGTGGCTTGAAACTTGGGAGGTAAGAAAACTGATGGATTGAAAAGTGTTGGTCAGGACGGCGGCCCAAATTCATCAACCGCAGCCCTGTGAGCAAGTCTGGACCATTTTTCTGCTCTAAGAGCACACGTCATATCAGCCAAGCTTATGACAGACTCTGGACTTATTCAATCATTTTGGTTGGTGAGGTGTTTTTCATGCTTTCTATACGGTATGCAACATTATTTTTTACTAAAATGATTATATATTGCTACAAATACACTTGGTATGGAAAGAGCCTTCCGACATTACATCTCAGTGTAATAAAAGTTCAAATCTAACTGTGCTAGTTCTGTTTAATCAGAGATCACATGTTAATGATAGTATCCAATGTTGTTGATCACATTTGCTGCATTTGGTATTTATCTTCAGGAATTAACAATAGTTCAGCCAAAAAAAAAAGCCTTCTTGTCATTTCAAACTTCTATGAATTTCTTTTTTCTGTGGAATACAACAGTAGATTTTCTTTCAGAAAACAACTTAAATATTGGTTCTGTCCAGTGGCGGCTTGTCAGGGGAGGCACAGCCTACCCAAAATGTTTAGGTAAAAATGGGAGATGGGCAATGTAATTACAAATGTGCTAAGGTGAGTCTGAGGGGATAGAGAAGTGAGAGAAATTATATTTATATTGTCTTGCTGTATATGTGTAATTTTCTTTAAATTATCTGTCTAAATGTGACCAAATTTTTTTTTTAAGTCAATCAATCAATCAATCAATCAATCAATCAATCAATCAATCAATCAATCAATCAATCAATCAATCAATCATTCAAATCCATCCATCCATCCTTGGGAGGGCATCCCCAGACTGCTACAATTTAGGTCCTTGTCAAGCAGTAACCTTCCGGTCTCTCTCTTGAATCCAACACGGAAGTGACTTAAACTGCAGTTTATCTACTGGCCGCAAGAGACAGGCTCCAAAAGGGAGTCAAATCTGTATCTCCCCCATGTTAAAATGGCCAACTTTACAGCAGAAAAAAAAAAATGTTTACAGCCTGGAACAAAAAGTGGTTTTGGTCTTTCAATTGAATTTTGCCCTTCATGACAACTGTGAGGGTGATTTTTTATTTTTATTTTTTATAACTCATCCGTTTAAATTATATTACGATTAGTTTATCTTAAGATACTTTATCTTAAAATTCTGCATAATTAAGGGCGTGGCCACTTTGAGTGACTACTAGCCGTTTGTTTGCTCAACCCACGTCCCGCCTCTTTGCCCATTTTCTGTTAATCTAGGAGTAATATGCTGCCAAGATGGCGACAGCCGAAAATGCTCTTCAGAAACCTACGGATGACGTCAAACAAACAGTGTATGATTATGATTCTGGCAACATTGCAGGTATTAATTAATATTAGGTAAATAGATATTCGTAAGATTATTCGAAAGATTGGAGTCGTCACGCCGAAGACGGGTTTAATGAGGATGTCGTGTCAATGCAGCATTTACTTTCTTTGTATGTAACAGAGCAGTCCCAGAACATTCCCTTTTGCATTCCACAGAAGAAAGAAACAAATACAAGTTTGGAATGACATAAGGGTGAGTAAATGTTGACAGTTATTATTTTTGGCTGAACTAACCCTATAAGGCAAAGCACTATCCATTTATAATAATGATAATGAACAATATAAATACATACCAAAACCACAAATGGAGATGCTATGAGCTAAGTCTAAAACAGGAAATATTTATCAGATATCTAAATCACCAAAGCAAGATAAAGACTGACACTACAGTACAGTGTGTTTCCTCTTGCCAATAGTTGCTCTTAAGAACAAATCTATGTACCAACCTGTTTAAACAAGAAAAGACAAAAAGAGCAAATGACCAATTCAGTGCTAATCTCTGTAAAAGTGGATAGGAAAAAATCAGTGGCATTTATCTGAGATCAAGGAGCAAATGCTTCTCTTCCAGTAAATGGATAAACAACCCCTCATTACTGGCCTATTGTCTACAGGGATCTGCCAGCTCATGCCACCCCCTCTCTCGCATTCAAACACTCTCCACACAGCTTACATCAGGCAGATCTAAACATCACAGTCTACTCTGGGCTCTCTCACATGTTCTATAGTGTCACAGTACCAGAGGTGCTACAGACACATTCATGATGTCCAGTTGAAGATGTTCACCAACTCACAATTTATACACTGCCCTTTGCAAATCTTACCATATTTAATCAGGGTTCCCATATATACATGTACATGTATGTTTTTAATTTAACACTCAAGGATGATATAGCAATACGTACATGTACACAAGATATACGTTATTATGTGTTACACGCTATTATGTGGTTTGGCTGCATGGCTAATCGGCATGAACTGAAAATTCACCCCAATCTATTTTAAATGGATGTAATATATCTTTTTAACAATGTTAAAGCTCAGGGAAGAAGGAGGCAAAAGTTCAACATAGCTTTAATTATAAAATAAACAAACACAAAGCGAAAGTTAAGCAGCAGCCCCTCATGGACGAATACCATACAAACATAAACAAAACACAAGGTAAAATCCAGGCCTGGTCCTTCACTGTCGCTCCGTTCACATGGATCTTGGCCCCGCCCTGCTTGCTTAATACCCCCATTGCCCTTCACAGGCCAGGGGTAACCTTGAGGCTGCACTCTACTCCCCCAAAATCCAAATTCTCCACCAGCTGGGTGAACGCCTCTGTGCCCTCGGTGGACAGCCTGGTGGATGGCGACGGCTCCTCTGGGTTTTGGCAGTCGACAGCGAGTCCCCTGTTGTCCCCATCATGGCGGACGGAAGGGCTCTGTAGGTGGCGCTCATTAACAAGAGCGTCACCGTTCCCACAGCTCTCGTCCCCTCCCTGCCTGTTACAATCTTATTCTAAAGAATTCAGCATGTTTTTTGTTTTTTTGATGCTTTAAAATGTCATAACTGTACCTTCTAGTGAAAAAGACAGATCTCTCTCTCTGGTGACATATACATGACTTCTCTGATTATTTAAAGGGATACAAAATTTTGTCATCATTTACTCAACCTCATGTTGTTCAAAACCTGCATGAATTTCTTCTTCTGTTGAACACAAAAGAAGATATTTTAAAGAATGTTGGTAACCAGACAGTTGATGGTAGTCATTGACTGCTATGGAGGTCAAAGGCTACCTTTAACTGTTTGATTACCAACATTCTTTAAATTATCTTATTTTGTGTTCAACAGAAGTGAGTAAGTGATGACAACATTTTCATTTTTGGGTGAACTATCCCTTTAATCCGCTTAAACTCCAACCCTGCAAGCTCATGTTCCTCTGTCTCCATTTTGATTGCAATGCCCAAAATCCAGATTGGTGAATATCAAGATTTTCCAGTGACAAAAAAAAAAAAAGACTTTAAATTTTGTCACTCACATAAAGTTATGATGCCTTTTAAAGACCTGGAATGAACACAAGTCATTTCCTTGTCATTTTGAAGCTTGATCAAGTCTCCATAAAATTGAAACAATGTACATGTTTAATTCATTCATAATTTAAATAACAGAATTCAAATTATTATTATTATTTTTTTTTTTTTTTGACAAACAAATTCAGAAAAACAGCTGCATACAGCGTTGAATCAGATTATACAAACTATGTACAAATTTGAAAGTAATGAACACATGCTCAATTACACTAGAGAGGAGAGGAAAGATTCAGTGAGACATGAACATGAGATAACAGTGCTGGAGAAAGAGAGAGGACACTAGAAAAGAAAGAGTCTTCTCATAGAAGCTTATCAGACGGACAGTCCTGGCCCCTCCTTTTCATCGTTCTGTCAGCATCACCGCAAAGGTCACTTACCATGATTAAAAAAGGCCTGACGGCCGCAGACAGAGGGAACAGGGCTCCGCTTTGTGCCAGATGACCGGTGATATAAACAGCCCACCACACCAGCAATCAAAAGATAATTTAGACCCTCTGTCAGCTTCTGTGTCATACTGATTTCCCTGAAAGGTTAATATCACGGGGAATGCAGGGCCCAGCCAAGAGTGGCCCCCAACCCCTTACTCTCTCTGGTTTTATCTCACCCCAGTAATCTCGGATCCATCAGCAGGGATGGAGAATGGCGCCTTTGTGTTGTTCAATTGCTGCTACTGTGCTTGCAGGCGCGTTGTAGTAGGTTGATTAAAAACTGGCTGAGAGACCAGCAGACCCTCCAGTGTCTATGTAGATATGGAGGGGTGAATTCAACGGACCTGTTGTGCCATTTTTTGGGGTACTTAAGAGCAAAAACCTGCATTTTAATCACTAACCATCCACAATCATTTTGAAATCAGGCACTAAATGTAATCCAGGCTCACTGGAAACACTTGCCTAAGGTGACATTTCTAAAATATGATATTACATTGCTTCTTGACCATTTTGCAACACCTTTAAAGTGAAATGTAGAGTGAGTGGACATGCTAAACGCATGTTCAGTTTTATACAAAACACCACTGAGTGGGTGCTGAAAGGTTAATGTTCTATCACATTTAAAAAATAACATACCACCTTCACTAAACCCTATACTCTAAACCTAACTGATAGTGTGAACAAAAGCAAATATAAGATATAAATGCATTTGCTGAAGCAACCATTCCATTGAGCTCTTTTATCGTGACTCGTGTTTCACAGGGCTCGTACCAGGTGCTTTACATTGCAAGTGCATCGTTGTACCAGCTGAGCTACCAACCAAGTTTAGTACGCCATACACATGGAGCTAGATATGTGATGTAAACATCAAAATGTATTAGTTTACAGATCATGAAGTATGGTAAGTGTTTTGAGGTCATAACATAGTATGAAAACTGCAAGAAACTGCATTAAAATAAGTCTTTATTATTCGAAAATTCCCCTGAAAAGTGGTAAACATTGTTTGTTTGTTTTTTTTACTGTATTTTATTGCCATTATTGTTAATTTCAACTGGAAATTACAGTGAATTGTATGTAAAGGTGTATGTTTGAAATTGCAAAATGTAGATTTATGTTCATGTCTATGTTGAGCTAATGCACTGAAAAAAAAAAAGACTAGAATGAAACATTTAGGAGCCAAGTGACAAAATACAGAATCCCTCAATACAGATGGTTGTTCCATGAGATTCATCTATTCGTCTGATTTGCTTCTGAAAAAAAAAAAAATCCATTTGCATCAGGTTCTGAAGCAATGGCAGCTTTTAGTCTTGCATTAAATATGCGTGTGTACGCACCACACACACATTGGGACTCATTCATGAAACATAAGCATAACTAATTTCTGTGCAAATTGTTCATAAATCAATTCTTATATAAATTGTTGCATTGAATTGAATGCCACAATTTATGTAAGAATATTTTTACGGATGATTTGAACAGAAATTCGTTCTGCTCTTGTTTCATGAATGAGGCCTGATGATTACATATAAGACAGGGAATTAGAGACAGGATGCTTTTGGATTCTGGCAGCCGATTTCAGCTAAAAGAAAAGCTCAAGAAACACTGAGATCAGACTATCCTTTCCATCAAATGTTTTAACACAGCATGTTTGGCTATCTCTAAAAAAAGTCAATTTACCATCTGGGCAAGATAAAATGTCCTTATAGGAGGTTCAAAGAAGGTTCATCTATTGCATAAAGCTATATACATCCCTCGAAGCAATACTTATTCGGTGTTGGAGAGTAACAAACTAAAATATAAAAGTAATAATACTAACTTTTTCCAGCAGCATGAATGCAGTGTATTGGTTTTCACACTGTATGCAATGCACTTTACTAGTGTGATGGATGTGATGGTATTACCAGAAGTAATACCAGCCAACATTTTTTTTCATCATTTTAATATTACATATTACATCATATTATTACACATCAGATCAAGACATATTTACACACAATTTAATTAAAAATAAGTTTCTAATTTTATAAGAAGATAACTGGACATCACCTGATAAAATCAAAACAAAAAAAAAAAAAAAACATTACATTTCACATTCTTTTTCTAATATATATATATATATATATATATATATATATATATATATATATATATATATATATATATATATATATATATATATATATACAGCTCCACTGTGGTCCTCCATCACTAAGGCTCCACTAGACTCTCTCGTCCGTCCAGGCCTCTGGCTGTGCCTTAAACCTTCACCCCTCTAGCTTTCCCGGAATCCTCCTTCTCTCTGGTCCTCCGGTGTGGACTTGTTCTGGCAGGCGTCCGCCTCCACCTCGGTCAATCAAGCTGCCAACGTCACCTCGGCCTGCTATGTTGTCCTGGGCTGTCATCCTTACAGCTTCGCTAGGGTCTCTACCTTGTCCTGCTCCCCCGCCATCGGGCAATGCCAAGGCTGCACTCAGTAAGACTTTTAGGACTCCGTCAGTTTCTGCTGTGGTATTCCTCTCTGTTGAATTCTCCTGTCTCCTGTCCATCTCCAGCTTCTCCTCGCCCCCCTCCTCCCTCCCTCCCTCCCTCCCTCCCTCCCTCCCTCCCTTCAACTCTCCCTCCAAAGTTGGACTTCTGCATACGATGTGAAGACATGTCTTGCGGGAGGGGGGAGTACTGTCAGGATTCTGTTGTTTCATAGTTTCATTCCTGTGTGTTTGTGTCTTGTGCTTCAGTTCAGTTTAGTTTTCCTATATGTATTCTCTTTGTGTTAATTTAACAAGTTAGTATTTGATATTCATCTTTATGATTCTGTTAACTACCACATCAGTTGTGACACAGTGTGGCCGATAAAAAAAAAAATGATCCGAACTTCCCTCTACTATGCGTCGTCACTTACTCCGTTGTTCTGATTGGTTGTAGGTCTATCTAGTTGAAGTCTTTCCTGGTTTGGTTGAAACACGCCCCAATAATCACAGGCCAATGGAGTATCAGACTCATATTCTGACTAGAATTGAGTATGACAACGTCAGGCTACAACTTTTATACTTCGGAATTTGAATTAGTGTAATAACACAATTTTTAGGAAACTTTTTAGGAAAATAAAAATCACATGTGTAGCCATATATACTCATATATACTCATATATATATATGAGTACTTGATACATACTATTGAGAAGGCAAGACCTTGCACTCATTCCTAATGTAAATTACACTATAGAGACATGAACATGTCTGCATTCCTGGACAAACGGGATGTGCAGTGAGACAGCTCTGCTTTGAGAGATGGGTGTTAATGGGAGCTCTGTTCCACAGGATACAACGAGACCCTCCACAGTGTAGGCGCTCATGGCTTCTGACTTGAAAAATCATTTGAGGCCGATGCATTGGTCGACTCTCATCAGCAGCACAGAATTAATTGCGAGCACGGGAGCTCATAATTTAAGAGCGCAGCATCTGTAAAGTCCATCATGCTGCTGCGGACTGACTGCCGCGCAGAACAAACACGTCCGCCGGGGAGATTTATGCAACTATGGAAAAAACAACAGAATCTGATAAATAAATCCATTTCCCCTGCGAATCAGCTCCTCTGTCATCGCTTTGTGAGAGGAACCAATGCGGGGGGCCCCTGAAGGGTCAATGTTGTTGGAAAGGTCACATGGAGCGACAAACCTCAGTGTTTTGGCAGAGGGGTCGCAAACTTTGACCTCTGGGCCCTGAGAGCCCTAGCCTGGGAGGGCCGCACAGGCAAGAGTTAAACGAGGACCTCCGTCTCTTGCTAATTGACATAATCTGTAAACTTCAGTATCTACCCCCGTTTCTCAGCCGAGCGGGTGGGTTAATCAATAGAGCTGAGACAGTGGAGGGTGAAAGTGGGCCAGCAGTCTGAAGCCATTCAGCCTTTCCAAAAGCTCCTCTATATACAGCTTGAAGAAACCTTGACAAATAAAGCTATTCTCTGGCATTGTTCATTGGGAATGGCCAACTGCCATGTCTGGCTCTAGCGACCCACTCCTTACAGCACACACTCAAAGTAAGTTCCCATGAGGAAAGTGGAGGGAAAGCACAAAGCCCCTTTAGCAGGAGAAATACGGGTTTTTATCAGGGTGGTAGAATTGGGGTCATTAGGGTTGTGCCACCCCCTCACTAACCTTTACCTCCCTCATTGCTGTAGTCGAGCCCACCCTCTTTCCTTCAGAGGTCCCTCATTCATATGCATAAGTGGCTTGTGAAAAGCTGCTGGGGAGCTCAGCCACTGATGACCTGCCAATCAATATGTCAATCACAACTGTCAAACAGCCTGTATTTGATAGGCTATTGGACTAAATCACAATGCTGGAACCAGTGTTGGGCAGTAGCATCACTACAAACACCAGAGTGATTAGATTAACTGTGTGTGAGTGGCGAAGTGGCAGCATTACTATTTTTTAACCCTTGGGCTCTTTTGAAGTTGATTATGTTTGGGACCCCAAATATGTATTAGTAAAAAAACGACATTAGTCATTTTAAAATTTAAATTCTTCAATATACATACACTACTGCTTAAAAGTTTGAGGTCTCACTAAGGTTGCATTTATGTGATCAAAACAACAATATTGTCTCTTATTTTAAAATGTAATTTATTCCTGTGATGGCAAAGCTGAATTTTCAGCATCATTACTCCAGTCTTCAACGTACATGATCCTTCAAATATCATTCTAATTTGCTCAAAAAAAGATTTCTAATTGTTATCAGTGTTGAAAACAGTTGTCCTACTCAATAGTTTTTGTGGAAACCTCTTAACATTATAAACCTAAAATGCCATTACTGTACAAAATAGGAAGTAGCTTACAGTTTACCAGTCTCACATTGTAACTTACAGAATAACTAATTACTTTCTTTAGGGGGCAGCTTGTATCTTATCTTATTTTTCTGTAATGTATTTGTTAGCATAGCTAGAGTGAATAGCTTGCCCAATATTGTCTGGCACTGTAATCTCTGCCTGCTGTCTGAACCATTAATCCAATGTCAAAGAAAATCAAAAAGAACACACTGACGATGGCAATGATTCAAACAGATGGTCTATTCTACACTAGTTTCAGCCAAACATAAAGCTGTAACACATTTAATCTGTGGTAAAAATCACGATGAACATGTGAGTGACACCATCTACATAACTGGAAATGGAAGATAAAAACAAGTAATCAAAAAATAAGAAGTTGTATTATTTTGTATTATAGTACTGTCTTCCAGAAAAGACAAATCACAAATGAGGTCTGTTAAAATACCTTTCTCCTAGACAGTAATGGGGTTATTGAGATGTTTTCCTAAATTGCTTATAAGGACTTGTCTCCTGAGAAAAATATATATGATCATGTGTCTCCACTTGTATGTCTCAAATTGTCCAGAAAGTACCAAAGACTGTCACCCATTGCAATTTTTTTTTAAAGAATTGGCCATTGAAAAATGCATCTTGGTCAACCACTCACTAATGGATATCTTTTTTTCTGTGTATTATAGGCATAATTGTATGAATGCCTCTTACTTTTTCAAACCATTCCCTCAAACCGACTATCTCTATTCCAGCACATAACGACCATGTTTAACAGTCCAATCAATTACCAATGGACCAAAGTCCCAGCCTACTTTTTTTTTTCTCATTGAATATCCTGTTTCACTCAAAAATACATCAGATTACGTAAGTAAAATCACTTGTGAACAGCGTGACTTTCATTTTATAGCTCTATACTCTAACTGTATGCCAACAATTGTCTCATTTATTAAAGGATTAAAGGATTTCCAGGAGATTCTCTGTGAGCACCTGGTTCTGTGAGACCAGCATGGATCTGTCCACTCACCCCAGAGAGAGGAAAGCACATCCACCTGGCTCTCACCCAGAAACACTCCTCAATGCCTGCATTCAAGTGCAGAGCTGAACATAACTAACAGAACAGCCAGCCATAATGCTGTCATCCCACACTTCACATACTGTAGCTGTTCCCTGGTCTCTATATGTAGCATTGAAAAAAATCATTCATACTGAAACTTCCAAGAATTTTCAATATTTCATAATTCATTCACAATCATGAATTTATGCGTGAATTAGTTTGTGAAGTCGCCATACAAATGCATTTTACAAACAAATCATGATTCACCATCAACTTCCCTACTAAAATGTGTATTCTAAATGTCAAAAAAAAAAAAAAAAAAAAAAAACGTGAACTGAAATCACACTTATGCACAAGTGGCCTTTTAATCATGTTAAGAAAAAGTAAGAAAAGCTGCCTTAAAGCTCATTTAGCTATCACTCATGTAGAATACTCCAAATACATTAGAAAAAAAAAGGATAACAAATTGATGTGCCTATGCACATGTTGTGAATGAGGTAGATTTTTTTTGTGAAAAATTCACCTGCGCATATACAAAATAATCCCAAAATAAATCTCATTGTCTTTTAATCTAATTCCAAAACAATAAAATGTGCTCGACTTCAAGACTCAACCCCCCATAATGCACACCCTGCTTATTAGTGAACTGCATAGTGTGCAGTATACTGTATATTGCCAACTATTTTCAAGTATGAGAAAAAGTATATAGTATTATTTTAAATTTTGGTATGCCATTTCAAACATACCCATGAACTAAACAACAAAAACATACAAAAGTAGCAATACAAACATATATAGCATCATTCATATTAAACCCAAGCTACTCACTAAATCAAAACATGCAGACCAGATATACAGTATCTGCACATTTTGGAGGGTCTTTGTGCTGAATCAGGGGCTCCACCTGGAGGAATCATGCAGCCCAAATTTGCTGGCAAACCAGCCTGGTAAAATGGGAAGAGCAGGTTTGTATGATTCACAACCTTTCATTAAGCACTCAATCACTGCCACAATATCTCCCTCTCACTTTTTAATTTACATCACTGCCATTCCCAAACACATTCATCCATTCAGGGGTGTCACTTCAAGGTTATCACTTGCCAAGGCATAGCAACAAATGATTACTTCCCTTGCACCAGTGGTTCCCAACCTGTGGGCCGTGGCCCACTAGGCGGCCTCAGTGATCTTCCGGGTGGGTCGCGAGATAACTTAAAATTAATTTGAATATGTTAATATAATTCATTAATTTTATTATTGATACGTTAAATAATAAAAGATACATTTTATAAATTAAAAAATATAAATTACAACAAAGAACCACCTCTCTCATATATGTATTCTGTGTTTGTTTTGGATTCGGAGCAGCCCAAGACGTTTCTAATCATGCTGTGTGAAGCACAGACTGACCGGTGGCTCGAAACACCCAACCGCTTCATGAACACAGGATATACGAAAACTACACATTTCAGTTGGATAAAGAAAACCAGTGATGGATGTCGGTTGTAATGAAGGTAAAGACGATTACAGTGACATGCTGGAGTCATACATTATGATGTCCAAACAAACCGTGTATGTGCGCTCTTGGCTCACTGATCGCTATAACATCGTATTTCTGCATGAACGCAGTTCAGTACATTCACGTAGTTGTCAAAATTAATGGACTGTGAGTGTTTTATAACGGATGCCCGCTGAAGTAGTGTGTTTTGGAGAAGTTTGTATCAGTGGTGTTTATACACATGGGCATCAGCTCCATAGACGTGATTGTCTGTTCTGACAGAGGAACTGTTCACGGATGACATCGGATGACTTCAGATGGCTAAGTTTCCATACATTCAGAATTATTTTATTTTTCATTTGTATATTAGTGTGTTTATTAATTATGAATGGATCCGTATAGTAGTTATATGCGGTCCTTTGGCATCTCCCTGTGGTCTTGTTTGTTATGGCAGGTTGATGTGTGCTTATTTGTATTTATTGTACTGTATAACTGAGCAGATTAAATACTTCGAAGTTGTAAAGAATGTCTGCAATGTATGTTTGACAAAAAGAACACTGAAGGTTAAAATAGCTTGAATTTCTTTTGTTTAAAAAAAATAGTGGGGGTGGAAGGGGTAGGTGTCGGTGGCACTTGCAGTATTGATTCAGAGGGGGTTGGGGGCTTAGAGTAAAAAAAAGGTTGGGAACCAATGCCTTGCACAATTGAAGGTGGGAACTTGTGTTTGATTCTTGGACCGACCAATCAGGGAATGTTGCAAGTATTTGCACACGTGCTCCAAAATACATTTTACAGTTCGCACTGTCACACACATCTATTTTTAGTCACAAATGTGAGTGAAATGGTCGCACTGTGAAGCCCTGGCAAAATTACAAAGCTCAAAAACACTTTATTTGGCCTTCCAAAAGTGGACTCAATTAGGAATCAGTGGTTAAGATGTATTTACAACACTGTTCCAGAACAGTACAACCCAAATGTTTGTGTGTATGCAGCGTATTTTACGGTGGAAAGTTTCCTGAACCTGGGAGAGTCAAGGCCGGCTGTGCACAACGGCTATTTCATCAGAGCCTGTAAGTATGTTTTTTTGTTTTTTTTATTTGTTAAAGGATTTGCTTTAAATGCATCAAAAGACCTAAATTGGGGTTTCTTTTTTGTTTAAAAAAATGTTTTCCCTTTGAAGCTAAAAAGAGAATAATTCAAAGTTGTTTCCTCGCTGTGCTGGATTATGGTGATGTGATCTATATGCATGTGAACCTATCTTCACTAAAAAAAAATTTGATTGTATATCATCATGCTGCAATACGATTTGTGACTGGTGTTCCTACACGTACCTATCATTGTACTTTGTATGAACTGGTTGGCTGGTCCTCCTTGTTTCAGAGGAGAAAAATGCATATGCTGCTGTTTACTGCTAAGGCTCTAGTAGGCAAACTGCCTCCACACAGCTGTAGTCTTTTATCATACTGTACTTGTACTTATAAAATTAGATCATCTTCTAAATTACTTTTAATTGTGCCTAGATCGTATTCTGAATTTGGCAAAACTGCCTTTTTCTCTTATGCTCCGAGGCTATGGAATGAAATGCCATGGAGTATTTTGATGCTAGACGTGCTCCCATCTTTAAATATTAATGTTATATATAATGTTTCTTTATATTTGTAGTCATTATTAAGAATTGTAACTTTATGAGTGCTGGACAGAACTTTTTGTATTTGTGTTTCTAGTTTTGTGTGTGCGTTTTGGATTTATTTAATTTTGTTGTGATTACTTTGTGCTGCCATTTTGGCCAGGACTCCCTGGTAGAAGAGATTCAAATCTCAATGGGATTATCTCCTGGTTAAATAAAGGATAAATAAAATAAAAATAAATAAAAGGAGGAGCGACGACAGTGAAGGACAAGAGAGGACCAGGCCTGGACTTTTATGTTGTGTTTTGTTTATGTTTTATCATGAATGTGCGCCAGTTGTCCATGAGGAGGCTGCCATTTTTATGTTTATTTTTCATTTCATTCCTTTCATTTTGTGTTTATTAAAGTATTAAACGTTTGCCGGTTCCCGCCTCCTTCTTCCCATAACAACGAACCTTGTTACAAACCTATTTAGCACCTAAACTCTGGAGCAGTCTTCCTAGCCTTGTTCGGGAAGCATACACACTCTGTCAGTTTAAATCTAGACTAAAAATGCATCTCTTTAACCTGGCAAACACATAACACATTATCAATTTATATTATTCAATTCAGTTAAATCATTGTTAGGCTGACAGCCATCGGCACATATCCTCATCAAAGAGCACAAGAACCAGACATGTCCTCCGCACAGACCCTATGGCCAGCTTCGCGCTCCATACCGGCATGATGAATCACTCTTCAAGCAAAAGGAATGGAATTCTATTTGAATGCTACTGATCCCAATCTAAATTCTGACTTGTAATGCAGCCTGAATCATAATCACACTGTACTCTTTCGCTGGCCAGAGGAGAACTGGCACCCCGACTGAGCCTGGCTTCTCCCAAGGTTTTTTTCTCCATTCTGTCACTTGATAGAGTTTGGGTTTCTTTCCAATGTCGCCTCTTGTTTGCTCAGTTGGGGACACTTAATATTCAGCAATATTATTGTTATTATTGATCTGACTAAACTGAGTTGGACGATGACAGAACTGCAGAACTGCTTTATATATATATATATATATATATATATATATATATATATATATATATATATATATATATATATATATAATTAATGATTATCTTTAACACAGAACTGAATCAACACTAAACTGACTTCAACTGAACAGCCGAAATGCATAATTTTTCTGTTATCACTGTTAAGCTGCTTTGAAACAATCTGTAAAGCGCTATATAGATAAATGTGACTTGACTTAACTTTTAATGATTATAATATGATTTTAATCATATCAAATTTTCTATGATTTAATATGAATAGCTTGTAGTGTAGCTAAGTACTGAGTACTGTCCCTTCCAACAGTTTCTGAAATGTGCTTTAGAACCGTAGAAGAGAAATATGGATTTGGGAACCATTTGGCTTGTAGGCTTCTGTTGTGGTTATATCTAATTCAGTGGCATTACAGCAATAGAATAGAACATAATTTTGAAAGAGACAGAAAAGATGAGGGCTATTGACAAATATTGAGCTCTTGTGTTTGTACAGCAGAGCCAAGTCACAGATTGAAATGATTTATGAGTGACTGAGCGATGTTGTTCTCTCTCTCTCTCTTTTTTTCTCCCCCTGCTCAACTTTCCTGCTCAGAGGTTTGGAAGTCCAATACCCCAATCACTCTCTCTGACAATATACACTCTGTGTCACTATGTAACTCTCTCTATGTAAATGCAAATTGTGAATTTGAGATCTCTGTTCATACATGCCATGATTTCTTTCCAAGGCGAGCGGTCATGCACTTCAAAGGAATCAGAAGGGCTTATCAGCGTGCCCCTCTGTTTATGAGGCAGGCAAGAAATCATGCGACACATTTGAAGTGCCAGGAGAGCTGTTCACAGCAGCAACCCAAGTCAGATCTGAGAGATCTGAGGTTTAGCCGATATCCCTGGCAAAAAAGCACTGCGATACATCTCAGCCCTCACGTTCTTGGTGCTCGATCTAATGAGCAGTTGGCACAAAATAAGCCAGAGAGTCTTTTTTTTCTCAACACATATTTTTGACTGTCATGCATTAGAGTGCAGAGAATGGGCTGGCGGTGAGTTGGACATTCAGTCACGTGTAGCACTACAATGAAAAAAAAAAAACACATATTTTATTTTCCTATTCTGATCATTTATGCTCACATGCAACGTAACACAAAAGGAATCCACACCAAAAAATTACTTGTTCACCACATCATTCACAGAAAAATCATGGTTTCCAATGAGTGAATCCTGTACTCAACATAAAATTTTAGCCAACCCTACATTACATATACATATAAAATCAGTTTTAGATAATGTGCTTTGGCATATCTGAGTATAAAGGGGTGACATTTCTTTACTTTTGTGCACATTATTTCAGTGCAAAAATAAATAAAATATATAACACATATCTGTTTCATTAAATCTGTTTGAGTACATCTCAATACTCTAACTGATGCATCCTGGTTTTCTTGCTCCTCCAGCAGCTCATGATCCAAAAAAAAAAAAAAATCAATAAAAAAAAAGTCTGTCATCATGAAAGATATATCAGTTCTCTAAATGCACTTCCTAAATGAATTCCCATTCATTGCTTCCTCACAGTGCATTAAGAGAATTGCTTTCTGTGTAATCAATAACTTGTCACAAATGCTGCAGTTAAACTTCTTTTGAACTCAGAACATTCCTTTAAGAGGACCTCATAATATGGCTGATAAACATATTTTCTATAGTTAATAAGATACTTACAGAAAAGTCATAACATATTCATAACAAATTTGCTATAGGCATTCAGGAACAAGGTCAACAATGATGAGCAAATGAATAATGATGAGCTTCTGCTAATGATGATCAAATAAATTCTGAAACATAAGTCGGTTGAAGACTGATGAACTCGTACCTTTAACCCTTAAATGCATACCTCGGGTCTTTAGTGACCCGGGACGTCATTCACTACCCTCCTCCTCGTTCATTTTTTAAAGTTAGACATCAACCTTCTTAGTATTCCTCAATCAATTCATTACAAACAATATAACAAGAGAAAAATAATTAAATTATAAAAGAATGCCTGTTTTTCCATACATTTTTTGTAAAAAATTGTATAGGGTCTCTGATGACCCGAGGTGTGTAGGCGTGTACGTATATTTTTTTTCGTGTACGTATACATTTTATCTTTAATGACGAAATCATACTTTAATGACGATAAGACATACTTTCCTGTAGCTCAAACAATAAGGGTGTTGCGCTAGCAATGCCAAGGTCATGGGTTTGATTCCCAGGGAAAGCAAGAACTGACAAAATGTAAAAATGTGTACCTTGAATGCATGTAAGTCGCTTTGGATAAAAGCGTCTGCCAAATGCATAAATGTAAATGTAATAAATACAATTCACCTTTATTCCACAAGTTGTCGTGTCTGATAGACAATGATTAAGTGACGTTTCACTCGTACTTGCTGCAGACAGAAAACCAAAGAATAATAAGTATTATCTGCAAAACTTGTCTAAGCGATTTACTGCTGAACACAATTCAATATTAGTGTCACTGTTACTTAATGTTGGATCTGGTGAAGAAGCTGTCAGCGATCAAAATATAAATTTTTAAGATGCTGAAAATTATAGTTTTGAGTATATGTTTGAGATTGTGAATATGAGCCAAATGCTGAATGTGCTGTAAATGAGCTCTGATGAAGACAGTGATGATGGTATAAAACATTCAAACTGAATCCTCCCAAGGTAACAACATATGCTTTTTTTTTTATTCTTCTGTAATTGTTACCTGACAGATAGAGATCCATCCGTGTTAGATACAGATCCGGGTCGCTAAAGACCCGCATATGTAAGAATGATTGGCGGAGTCCACTGTTCAGTTGAACACTTTGAATGCTGTCTAATAGATCAAGAAAAAAATGCAAAGACAGAGCACATTTGATCCATGCACTTTGATTAACAAAAAGCACTTGAAAAACAAGCAGTTTCAGGGCTGTATACATGAGCATGTACAACCAGGATGAGCCGTTTGTTTAAAAAAAAATATATATATATATATATATATTATATATATATATATATATATATATATATATATATATATATATATATATCCCATGTACCGTGTGTGTGGTCTGAAAACCTCCCTGTGTGTAGCAGCATTACATCATGTGACTGTAATGTCATACTACAAACTTCATTTAGAGAAAATTAATCTTCATTTAGAAAAAATTTCTTCATTTAGAAAAAATTAATGTTCTGAACATAACTCACGGTGGCCCCTGTCTAGCAAATACATACCCTACATTTAGACTGTAATTGGACTTTATTTCCATGTGTATTATATATGACTGCTCATATAAACATTGGGTCTGCCAATTGATAAAAAATTCTAATCAAATTAATTATGTACTGATTAATCAAATTAATTTAAATTAATTTAAATATTTGATGACAAAAGTCCTTATTGTGAAAAAAGTGACTTTATAAGCCAATATATATTGTTTTATTTATTTGAATTAATTAATTTTATACATTAATTTTGTATATTGTTTTATTTACTTTTTCTGTTGTTTTACCGTACTTGATCATTAATTGAACATAAGGCAGAAAACAAAAGTATCATCAGCAAAATTAACCCTTTGACACGTACGATCACACCCGTTTGATCAATCTAGGCTGGTCTCTGGTGCGTACGATCACACGGGTGTGATTAGAACACTCAGTGATCAACTGCCAAATTCAAAATTTCAAATCTGCTTTAGCGCGCTGACTGGCGCTGAGCCAAAGACTGAGCGAGTGAGAGACTGACTGAGCTCAGTGTCTTTTAATGTTTAGTTTAGGTTTCATACACTTCAAATTACATTACACAACTACAAAAATAGCAGCAAAAACTAAATATAGTTTGTAATTGCATACTTAATATGCGAATTATGCAGTAATTGCAAGTTTATATATATATAACAGCAAGATATCAGTGTTGTAAACATATAATGGCCCGTGAAAACATTACCAATCAAATAACACAATCATTTTCTACCCTTTGACGCGTACGATCAGTCTGGGCTGTTCCCTCACGTAATGTCACATATATCAGGAGAAGTGGGTGATCTTGTGTTGTAAATCCAGCAGGCTTCGGCTCCCTGGCACTGTTCTAAACACATAATGGTGGCGCCCCGCCCACAAATCGTGATAACTTACCGAACAACTAACATATATTTTTAATAAGTATATAAACCATAAGTAGTTCACTTGCATGCATTTAATTTAGTTATCAAGTTTGAAAATATTTTGTATAAACAAATAATAAAAAAATAAAAAAAAACATTTGAACAGTTGAGCACTGCAAGCATTTTTCCCGCTGACAAGTTGTCACTGTTGACGTCACTGTTACCTCACACTCGCGTTGGTACCAACTTCACATACAATTTTAATAAAATGTACCAGTTTTTAACTACTTCAGAGAAAATGGCAGACAATTTATTTAAAAGAAGACAACTGACAAGTGAGGAAATTGAGGAGATTTTTTTTAATTCTGATGAGGAGAATTTTGACAGTGAGGCAGAGAGCGATGAAGACCTTCCCTGAACCTTGAAGCTCTTGACAACTTTGAGGGTGAAGACGAGACTTCTTCCACAACGCCATATCGCGGTGTCCATCCAAAGGAGGGCGACCTGCCTTAGACACTCCTCTGCACCTTACAGCCAGGCATTTTCTGTCATATAAACATATGTATATAATTATAAAGATTTTTTTTACCATAGTATATTTATTGTTTTGTTTATAATACTATTTTGATTGTTGTTCATTGTAATTATATTTATAATTTGTTTTGTAATTTTATTAGAAAGTGTATATATGTATAATAGTTTAAACAAAGCAAAGATGTAGTTTCTCACTAGCAAAGCAGAGAAAAGGTAACTTGCATGGCATTTGACATCATGTAAACTATATATATGCAAGCTAATAGTAAGTGAGACGTGACCATATACCTTTTCTAGTGAGATATAAAACCCAGTAACAATATTAACACTAAAACATAAATAATATATAATATATTCATGTTACGTATCAAGTCAACTGAACCCTAATAACTTTATCGAATGCACGGAGCATTTTTGCAATGTGCAAAACACAAACATGACATTTGAACGTCCACATTATTGAGGACTGTTCGTTTTACAAGAGAATTTTGTAAATATCTTTATTCATATTTATTGCATGCTTGTAAATAATTATATGTGCTTCAAAATAGGGAAAAAAACTAAAATATACTCACCAACTGTCACGCGGATGTTGTGAGGGAGATGCAAAATGCGTGTGCACGCGAAATTCAAAGCAGTGGGAAAAAATAGCAACATAAACATGTCAACCATAGTGTGTACACGCTAACAAATAATGTGAGAGGTTTTGAATTAAAAAATAAAGTAAAACATTCATAGAGTGCTCACCTGCACGCGGTCAACCACCATGAGCGCCATTGTGACTGCGAAACCTCACGTGTCAAGGTTGATGTGTTACCATGGAAATTAGAACGCACGTCATTGCATAATAACGGTCGCATTAAAAAACTCACACCAGACTGCCAGTCTGAATATTTAGAACATACGTGCGAAAGGGTTAAAATGGCTCATTATTTGACTGCAGATCAAGTACTGAATGCAATCAATTGTTAGTGTCACTGTCACTTGATTCTGGTGAAGAAGCTGTCAGCGATCAAAATATTGATTTTGAAGATGTTGAAAATGATAGTTTTGTGAATATGGTTGAGATCACAAATATGAGCCAGATGCTGAATGTACTGGGAAACGAGGACAGTGATGATGGTATAAAACATCTGCTCAAACTGAACCCTTCCAAGCTCCAAAAGGTAACATAATATGCTTTATTTTATTCTTCTGTAATTTTTACTTTTTTTATTATAGCGACAGCAAGAGATTCATCAGTGTTAAATATAGATCCGGGTAGCTGAATATGTAATAATCTGAACATAAGCAAGACATGCTGCTGTTGCACATGTAACATACATGAATTAACCACCCGTAGAAGATTTATACAGGTGGAGCTAGGGAAGGTGGAGGGTTTCTGAAAGTGTGCTGCAAACTGCTACCAGTATTTGAATGTTGAGCAGCAGCTCATTAGCCACTGATGCCACAGCAACCAATCATGTTATGTAGATGTAGACAATGACGTGATCACTACCAAATGAGTTAAGGACCTATTAGCCTGCACCATCTAGTGTTTCATGCCAGAACTAGGTAATAATGGAAACAGCATGAAGAGCTATTAATTACAGAAAACAAGACAAATCGAAATAAATAAATTGGATACAGAAATGGAACAATATGACTCAGAGGGAAACTTGATGCAGGCAAATGCAATCTGTTAAGAAAAACAGGAAAATAAAAATTGAAGAATCAGAATATTTCAAATCAGATGGGAGAGGAATCATTAATCTGATGTTTTCGGAATACAAAATATTAGTTTTCAATTGTTTTTTTTTGAAGGCAGAGAGGGAAAGTGACGTGATGTGTAGCCATGTAACTACAGTCCTGCGTTGATTTGACATAGAAAACCTCAAAGTGGTAATAGTTACCTTTATATTTTTGGCATTAAACTGCATGTGTTATTATTAATTGTAGCTAGCTATAAGCATGCCAACTTTAACATGATCAAAAATATGGATGTTGTCAACAGTTTTGGAATAACATGAAGGGAGATTTCATTTTGAATTAACTATTCTAGTTATTTTCTTCTCTATTGTAATGTCATGTATATCAGAGTAAAGCTGCTTCTCGAATAGGAAGGAATGTAGGCAGCACTTGATTTTGTACATCGGGAATTGATTGGATCAGTGGATGGTTGTGGTTTGCTATTTCTGTGATGTCATGTGAGTGACAGGTTGCCCCGCCCTCATGCAAGTAAACACCATCAGAAAAAGGCGATGTCACTGCAAGGGTATGGGAAGTTATCTTGATTACAGATTACAAGGAAACATGAATAATAATAATAATAATAATAATAATAATAATGATATGCATGGATAAATCTTTTATAATAAACACTGCAATATTCCATTAATAAAAACAAGAATGGTTAATTTGCAAATATAATGACAATCTTCAAGCAGGATTCCTGAACACTCCTCCTGTCTTTCATTGGTTGCACTAATCAGATAGTCCCGCCCCAAACTTAATTTATTATATATGAGATCAAAATAGTAGAATATAGAATTTTAACGATGAATAATTACAGTTTTAAAACATGGATCTAAACCGCTTGGAATTTTTTCTGTGATCCAGGAACACCCAAAGCCTTTTAAAAAAGGTTATCTGAAATTCACCACTACACTGGAACCAGAGGTGATTCATCTTAATTTATACCAAAGCATCTGTCATGAGTGAGTTCTTCTTTTTTTCTTGTGCCGAAACCCTGTTTGTAGGTCTGCTGCATAGATAGCGCTGCCTCTGTTCCCTGGATCTTAAATCACCGGCTCTTCGCTTTGTCTCCAGCACTCAACACCTTCATATAAAGTGAGAGCGATATTCTGCTGGCAGCCAGAATCCTGAGCTGATGGCCTCTTTATTTGCTCAAAGCCGTTCATCAGTCCCTGGGCTAAACTCCTGTCTGCACGTGGACGTCACATACAGGTAAAGTCAACCATGAGTCATTTATGAGTCCACATGTGGGGGATCAGAGCCAAGGACGAAGTCAAACCTGCATTTGTATTGCGATTTCAACTGAGCTCATCCCAGAAGGAGTTTATAGACAAGTGAGTCCACCAGGTGATGTAATTCCCTAGGGAAATCAACTGATTGCTGAATGTGACAGCAGTGTCTCTTTTGGAAGTTTGTTTCTGGATCACACCTGGGGGAACTGGTGGGCGGCAGAAGAGCCGCCATTTCCAGGAAACAGAACATGATGAATTCCATCACAATAACCACATTCCCACATCCCGGTCAAAGCGCAGGGGTGAGTGGAGACATGTCCAGATCTGGAGACAGTATGTCCAGGCAGGGCGTGAAAGATTGACTTTGTTATCTACAGTCTGGCCTGGCTCTCAGTCTTGGAATGTTTTTTTTGGAATGCAAAAAATATGCCTACTGCACAAGAACATGCAGTAATGCATTAATACATTTCTAGGACAAACACTTTTCACCTACAATAATTTTGAACTTAATCGAAGATAGGTTACCTCTCTCTCTCTCTCTCTCTCTCTCTCTCTCTCTCTCTGTGTGTGTGTGTGTGTGTGTGTGTTCATATATATACACCGATCAGGCATAACATTATGACCACTGACAGGTTAAGTGAATAACACTGATTATCTCTTCATCACAGTATCTGGAAGTGGGTGAGATATATTAGGCAGCAAGTGAACATTTTGTTTTCAAAGTTGATGTGTTAGAAGCAGGAAAAATGGGCAAGCATAAGGATTTGAGCTAGTTTGACAAGGGCCAAATTGTGATGGCTAGACGACTGGGTCAGAGCATCTCCAAAACTGCAGCTCTTGTGGGGTGTTCCTGGTCTGCAGTGATCAGTATTCATCAAAAGTGGGCCAAGGAAGGAACAGTGGTGAACTAGCGACAGGGTCATAGGCGGCTAAGACTCATTGATGCACGTGGGGAGCAAAGGCTGGCCCGTGTGGTCAGATCAAACAGAAAAGTTACTGTAGCTCAAATTGCTCAAGAAATTAATGTTGGTTTTGATAGAAAGGTGTCAGAATACACAGTGCATCATAGTTTGTTGCGTATGGGGCTGCATAGCCGCAGACCAGTCAGGGTACCCATGCTGACCCCATCCACCGCCAAAAGCACCAACAGTGGACACAAAAATGGTTCATGGTTTGAGGAGCACAACAACAAGTTTGAGGTGTTGACTTGGCCTCCAAATTCCCCAATTCAAGCATCTGTGGAATGTGCTGAACAAACAAGTCCGATCCATGGAGGCCCCACCTCGCAACTTACAGGACTTAAAGGATCTGCTGCTAACATCTTGGTGTCAGATACCACAGCACACCTTCAGGGGTCTAGTGGAGTCCATGCCTCAATGAGTCAGGGCTGTTTTGGCAGCAAAAGGGGGACCAACACAATATTAGGTCATAATGTTATGCCTGATTGGTGTATATATATATATATATATATATATATATATATATATATATATATATATATATATATATATATATATATATACACAGTATACACAGTATAATAATTAAAACTGCAGCCTCATGCCTCTGCAGCCTATTTGTGGAAACTGAGGAAGGTGCCGGTGCATTCCATGGCACTTCCACTATCACCGTTAAATCACCAGTCCCTCAGCTCGTTGACCCTTCCTCAGTCTCCATAAATCAGACAGCTAATGAGATCTGACCCGCTGATGACTGGAACAGCAGCAACTGAAAAATGCACCCTTTTGTCTCACCTGCTCTCACCTCAGGGCTTTAAATCTTTTGCTGCATGTCTCTGCTGCCTGTCTCTCTGATGACCTGGACTGACAGGCTTCACAGAGACTCCAGCGGCAGGGATGAATTGGGCTGAGAGAGAGAGAGAGAGAGAGAGAGAGAGAGAGAGAGAGAGAGAGAGAGAGAGAGAGAGAGAGAGAGAGAGAGAGAGAGAGAGAGAGAGATTACAGACTGCTACCCATGTGTAACTATCTGGCTGACAGGCTAATACATGAACATTCATCATGAAAGTGAAGCATTCTGGAGAGATATAACAGAAAGAGGAATGAGGTGTGCCTGTTGGGTTAGACAGCAAAGGGAATCTAAGATTTAAAGATGATGACACCATCAGGAACTGGGATGAACTAAATTATACAGGAATACCATCAGGACTAAATTAAAATGAACTTCCTGTTTAATGCATGCAGCTACACGTTTTCAATCCAGATGTTTCTACAACTTCATTGGAGTCCACCTGTGGTAAATTCAGTGGATTGGACATGATTTGGAAAGGCACACTAACCTGTTTATATAAGGTGTCACAGTTAACAGCACATGTCAGAGCACAAACCAAGCCATTAAGTCCAAGGAATTGTCTGTAGACCTCTGAGACAGGATTGCATCGATGCACAGATCTGAGAAAGGGTACAGAAAAATGTCTGCAGATCCCAATGAGCACAGTCGCCTCCATCATCCATAAATTGAAGAAGTTTGGAACCACCCTGACTCTTCCTAGAGCTGGCCGCCGGCCAAATGAGCGATCGGGGGAGAAGGGCGTTAGTCAGTGAGGTGACCAAGAACCGATGGTCATTCTGACAGAGCTCCAGCGTTTCTCCGTGGAGAGAGGAGAACCTTCCAGGTGAACAGCCATCTCTGCAGCGCTACACCAATCAGGCCTGTATGGTAGAGTGGCCAGACGGAAGCCATTCCTCAGTAAAAGGCTGCCTAGAGTTTGCCAAAAGACACCTGAAGGACTCCCAGACCATGAGAAACAAAACTCTCTGGTCTGATGAAACAAAGATTGAACTCTTTGGCTTGAATGGCAAGTGTCATATCTGGAGGAAACCAGGCACCACTCATCACCTGGCCAATACCATCCCTACAGTGAAGCATGGTGGTGGCAGCATCATGTTGTGGGGATGTTTTTCAGTGGCAAGAACTGGGAGACTAGTCAGGATTGAGAGAAGGATGAATGCAGCAATGTACAGAAACATCCTTGATGAAAACCTGCTCCAGAGCGCTCTGGACCTCGCGAAGGGTCATCTTCCAACAGGACAACGACCCTAAGCACACAGCCAAGATAACAAAGGAGTGGCTACAGGACAAGAAGAACAATTTTGGGCACTGCCCAAAAATGGGTGTGCCAAGCTTGTAGTATCATACTCAAAAAGACTTGTGACTGTAATTGGTGCCAAAGGTGCTTCAACAAAGTATAGAGCAAAGGCTGTGAATACTTATGTACATGTGATTTTTTTTACATTTATTTATTTTTAATATAAATTTGCAAAGATTTCAAACAAACTTCTTTCAAAGTGACATTATGGGGTATTGTTTGTAGAATTGAGGGGGAAAAATGAATTTAATCCATTTTGGAATAAGGCTATAACAAAACAAAATGTGAAACAAAAAAATTGCTGTGAATACTTTCCGGATGTACTGTATATGTGACTAAATGTATATGGGAAAATGTTATTTTTTTATGAACTTCCTATTTGATGCATCTCACTGATCACTGCAAGTTTTTAATCCATATTTAGTGTACAACTGAAATGTCCGAAAAAATGTGAAAAAAATAAAATAATTTTGCAAAATACCAATGATAGTAGGAAAAAAAAAAAGATTAGTTAATTTAGTAAAATTCAAAAAATCTAAATCATGAAATGTATATGATTTTTTTTTTTCTGTTTTCTTGCTGTTTTTACATATACATATACAAAATAGTGATTACAAATATATATATATATATATATATATATATATATATATATATATATATATATATGTTTATTTTTTTTTTTTTTTTATTATTATTCAAATATGATGTTTCATGCAGGGACTTTTGGCTCTAATAATTTCTATTAATAAGAATTTTTATTTTTTTATTTTTACTTTATAAGTATTCATGGAAAGTACCAAATGTATATTTATGCAAAGACTGTGTATATGTGACTAAATTTATTTCTGTTTTGTGCATGTGATTCACACTGATGCTTTTGAATCCATTAGTCTAGAGCTGGACCTCCATCCGTGTATGGCCCTCTTGTGCCTGCTGACTGCTGGCTGGACTGGACGTGCAGTTGACAGCGATTTAATCGTGTAGTCTAGTTCATCATCTCAGAGTGAAAACAGATCTGTTGATGGAGAGGCGCATGCAAACAAATCCGCTGTTTCCTGTGAACGCTGACTACACCGCCAAAAATATGAGTACAAGCCTGCACGCTTTCATCCTCACACACTCTCACACACATAGACAGACAGACACACACACACACACACACACACACACACAGTTTTAGTTTATTCCAATTCTGTGCAGCGTCTTCCAGTTTTACTTCGGAGAAGCTAAAAATATGTTTTCAGATACTCGTCAGCCAAGGCAAATATGAAAACATAAACACGAAAACAAGAGTTGTGAAAGGCACATAGACAGCACAGATGCCTGGAGACTTTCTGCTGATGGTGAACTTCTGCTGGTGTTGTACTCATTTCAAAAGTTTGTAAGGGTGTTGAATGAGCTTAATATTAGGGCCATCAAATTAACACATTAATTTAGTACAATTATATTTATAAAAATAAAAAAATAATTAATGCAATTTATCATGCCCCTAATCAGACTGTAAATTCCCTAATGATGAATTTTTGATACTTGGAGTATTAAAAAAAAAGACACCAAGGACCCACTTTATATTAGGTGGCTTAACTAATATGTACTAACATTTAAAGTAATAATTTGTAATAATACAATGCACTTATTGTGTGCATAAATGTTTTTATTTTGTACTTACATTTTAAAAATGAACTGCATGTAATAACATCTGTAATTAATCACAGTTATAATTACTCCTGGAGGGTCGTCTGTTCCCTTCCACCCTGAACGTATATGTGGCCGCCATAGTGGCACATCACAACGCAGTGGATGGTAAGTCTTTAGGGAAGCTTGACCTCATCGTCAGGTTACTCCAGGAGTCTCCAGAAGGTTGAATCCTACTAGACCACACTGTTGTCTTGCTGGGCCTACAGAGAACTCATTTTGCACCGCTGGAGTCGGTGGAGACAGCGCTCCATTTCATCAAGAGGGTGTGAGACCTGCAAGCGTTCTCTGTCAGCGAAATGTGCTTTGAGTTTGGTCTGGCATATTCTCAAGTAATCCTGAGACCCCGATTGAATTACCCATTTTAAGGATGAAGTGGTAAAATTGTAAGCGATTTCTCACAACAAGCCATACCCAGCCTTACCGTTGCTGTGTCCAGTACGCCCTGCGTATTTACTTGGATGACACGCAGAACTTTACAGACTATGAGCGGCTCTTTGGCTGTTTTGGGGGACAGCAGAAGGAGAAGGCTGTCTCCAAGCAGAGGTTGGCTCACTGGATCATGGATGCTATTGCCTTGGCATATCAGGTACAGGGAAACATGCCCTGCCCCTTCGGAATCCGAGCACGTTCCATGAGGAGAGTTGCATCCTCCTGGGTGCTAGCCAGTGGTGCCCCTCTAACAGACTTCTGCAGAGCGGTGGGCTGGCCAACAGCACTGAACTGATTTGCAGAAGATTGCTGGTTTGATCCCAGCAATCACCACCATCAGTGTGTCCAGGGGGATTGTCCCTGTAATAAGTACACTGTAAATCGCTTTGGATAAAAGTGTTTGCCAAATGCATAAATCTAATACCTTTGTGAGATTTAACAATCTCAGGGTTGAGACAGTTTTTTTCCTTTGTGTTGTCAGGTACAAGCAGGTAAACTGCTGGGAAACTGGTCAAGTGCTCCGCTTGCACACAGCACCTTTCTCCTTTCTCTTGATAACATGTGCTTTTTGTCCATATGAGTTCCCAAGTCCGGCGAAACCTGGCTCTATCTTACTTTTCAGCATCCTGTGGCAGTCAAATTCAGTGGAGGAAGGTCAAGTCTGGCTGAAGTGAAGTACTGTCCTTCAGTCCCGAGTGGTACAAAGGACTACATGGCTTACATGGGGCGCTGGGTAGGTTACGATGTTGTGAGTGCACTTGTACCCGGCACACAGTGGTTTGCCGACATATGTATTGATAGAACCTCGTAACTCAGTTCAGCAGTTGTGCCTTTTTCCATAGGGACCCATAGTGTCAACATTCAACACTATGTTGAAGTGACTGACAGATAGGGAACGTCTCAGTTACTACTGTAACCACCTTTCCCTAATCAAGAGTAGAGTTGTCCCGATTCCGATACCAGTATTGGAAATGCCTCCGATACTGCCGAAAATACTGGCATCAGTATCGGTGAGTACTGGAGTCCAGGCACCGATCCGATACCACGTAATTTATTAGAAATAGGAATCTATTTACTGGTTAGCTCCATTAGCTCTGACGCAGTTCTTCTACGCTGCTCTTAAAACAGTTGCACTGTGCTGCCATCGGCAGCTGCTGTTTTAGAGGGGCGAAGAATTGATCACCTGATGCCTCCCTAAAACGAGCTAACATTAGTGCATCATGTCAGCGGTTTGGCAGTACTTTACAGTGGATGTTCCCACCAGTAAAACGGCAACATGCAACATATGCAAAGAAACAATTTCGAGGGGTGGCACAAGTGTTGCAAATTTCAACACCAGCAAGTTAATCAAACATTTGAAGACCCGTCACGCTAAAGAGCACGACGAATTTACCAAAGCTAAGGGGAAAAAGAAGGACAAACTGCAGCAGCAAACTCTGGAAATTTCCTTCCAGCGATGAGATAAATTCCCCAAAGACAGCCAAAAAGCAACACAGATAACCGACAAAATTTTGGAGTTTATTGTCCTGGATGACCAACTCCTGTCTGTCATCGAAAATGTGGGATTTCACCGCTTAATGGAGCATTTGGAACCAAGGTACTGTTTGCCAGGTCGTAAATATATCTCAGAAACTGCACTTCCCAAATTATACAAGACAGTTAGGGAACATGTTTCGTGTATGCTGAAAGACGTGCAAACAATTAGCTTTACCACGGACATGTACCCCATGTCTTTGCTAAGTTTAACGTCACACTGGTTGGACGTTAGGACACATTTACCCCTCGAAGTGCGGTGCTGCACACCAACGAGTTCCTAGGGTCACATACTGGCACATTAATTGCCGAAGCAATTGAGGAGATGCTAGTAAAGTGCAAAATCCCCAAGTCCAACGTTCATATTGTTTTGCGCGACAACGCAAGCAACATGAAGAAAGCCATGGATGAGATGAATATACCATGTTTGGGAAGCTTCACCCAGCTGGTGGTGCATGAAGGGTTACTGTCACAGAGAAGTGTGAGTGATGCACTAGCGAATGGCAGGAAGATAGTCGCGCATTTCAAACACTCGCCACTGGCTACTACACGCCTGGAGGATATTCAAAAAGATCTCCAAATGCTCACAAAATGTCTGCACCAAGACGTAGCAACGAGGTGGAACAGAACCTCGTTCTGGTCGAGAGTTTATTGTAGCAGAAGCGGTCAATTTCAGCATATGGAGCTGACCACGACCTGCCAGTGACCCTTACGGCTAACCAGTGGGCTTTGCTGGAGAAAATAATCACTGTTCTGGCACCATTTGAAGAACTGACCAGACAGATTAGCTCCTCCACCTCTTCTGCAGCTGAAGTCATCCCCTCAGTCACAGTGCTGAAATGCCTGCTGGCTCGGGAGAAGGAGGGAGACATGGGTATAAAAACCATGAAAACAACCCTTCTTGAGGCTGTCCAGAAAAGATTCAAGACCATAGAGAATGAGCCCTTGTATGCAGTTGCCACTCTTTTAGACCCACGATTCAAAGACAGGTATGTCTAATATTTTTTGTAAATGTCTACATTTATAAACAAAATTTTGAAATGGTGTTTTGGATAACTAGATATTGCATTATTATTGATTACTATGGCATTAATATGTTACCACTAAAAGCTACTATGGAGGAGGTTGTTTATTTGTTTATTTTACACATTAAGACATTTATTTATTATTTTTCATTGTTTTTAGATACTTCACAGGAGCAGACAGCATCAAGCATGCCAAGGATGCTCTGACCCGAGAGGTGGAGAAGATGGAGGCGTTACTGGGCAGGATCACACCTGAAGGACCAGAGACAGTGCCCGAAAACCCCCATAAAGGCCCACGTGTGGAAGTACATCCAGACAGCAGCAGCAGCAGAAAGAGCAGCTTTAAAGGCCTGTTTGAGGAAATCCTGCAGGAGAATGATGAGGAACGTGGGGCAAGTAGCACAATCACACAAGTTCAAATACAGACATATTTGACAGAGCAAACGGTCCCACGCTCAGACAGCCCATTCCAGTACTGGGGAGTCAACAAAATTGGTTTCCCACCCTGTCTGCCACTGCTACAAAGTTTCTCTGTGCTCCTTGTACCAGTGTTGACAGTGAGAGAATGTTCAGTGCAGCGTCCAACATTGTTGATGCAAGAAGGAACAGGCTAGGAGGAGAGAGGGCAGAAATGCTCATCTTCTTGAAGAATCTGCCTTTGCTCTTGAAATTATGAGCTACTGCTAAAAATGCTACTGCAATGTGTAGCCTACTTGTTTTAAAGAATTTTTAGTTTACTATGAAGCTGCTGCTCTTTTGATGTGTATTTTTTATGTTTACTTTATAGGTTGGTGTTGCACTATCGTTACATACTGCATTATTTAAAGATTTAAATGCCTTTTTATTTTAGTACATAATGGCTGCACTTTAAGTTTTTTTTTTTTTTTTAAGGAATCATTAAAGTTGCTGTTGCACTACTGTTTTATACTGTTCTATTTAAAAATTTAAATGTCTTTTTTATTTTACAATATTGTGGTTGCACAATTATTTTTATAATAATTATTCCTATATTTATTTAAGTTGCTGTTGCACTACTGTTTTATATTGTTCTATTTAAAAATAAATGGCTTCCATTTGCTGTATTCATTCATGTTTTACAAAGAGTTTAACCTGAGCCAGGCCTTACCACAATACAATGATAATCATATCACAGTCATGCGATAATCATATCACAGTCATGCAGGCATAGTATGATCTTTTTCTTTTTTTTAACACACTGGTCTAGGTATCGGTACTCTGTATTGGCCGATACCCACAGCACGAGTATCGGAATCGGTATCAGGAGGGAAAAAATGGTATCGGAACATCTCTAATCGAGAGAATGAGGCATGGTGTCCCTCCTGCCACAAAGCTGAACTACCTGCTGAATAGCTGGGACACACTCTCGGCTCCTCAGCACAGACCTGAATGAGTGCATGCACACCAGCTCCTTCTATACCTGTTTACAGGAGTGCCACATGCAAATTCCACTCGCCAATTCTCATGTCTGGGACTCTCAAGTGTGAACCCTAGAGTTAGCATTCAGCACCAGGTTTTGTTCCCTCCATCAGAGAACAGAGATTACAATAGTAACCAAGATGTTCTGTCATGAAACTCTATGGAGCAGGCTGATGGGTCATTAATGCAACAGCCAATGAGCTTGCTGCTCAACAGTTTGCAGCGTGCTTCAGAGTTCCTCTGAAACACTCCACCTTCCCAGCTCCACCTGTATAGATCTGTTACAGGTAATGATATACATGCTATTTGTGCAATAGCAGTATGTCTTGTATACCACAGCAGCGTATCGGTGTTTGTATTGGCAGTAGTAAGTCCCTGTAATTGCTCAGCAGCAGCAATGTCAGAAGGAGAAGCAGTGTAGCAGATCTATTCTGCCAAGACCTAATACATCGTCATATACACTCACCTAAAGGATTATTAGGAACACCTGTTCAATTTCTCATTAATGCAATTATCTAATCAACCAATCACATGGCAGTTGCTTCAATGCATTGAGGGGTGTGGTCCTGGTCAAGACAACCTCCTGAACTCCAAACTGAATGTCAGAATGGGAAAGAAAGGTGATTTAAGCAAATTTGAGCATGGCATGGTTGTTGGTGCCAGACGGGCCGGTCTGAGTATTTCACAATCTGCTCAGTTACTGGGATTTTCATGAACAACCATTTCTAGGGTTTACAAAGAATGGTGTGAAAAGGGAAAAACATCCAGTATGCGGCAGTCCTGTGGGCGAAAATGCCTTGTTGATGCTAGAGGTCAGAGGAGAATGGGCCGACATTCAAGCTGATAGAAAAGCAACTTTGACTGAAATAACCACCCGTTACAACCAAGGTATGCAGCAAAGCATTTGTGAAGCCACAACACGCACAACCTTGAGGCGGATGGGCTACAACAGCAGAAGACCCCACCGGGTACCACTCATTTCCACTACAAATAGGAAAAAAGAGGCTACAATTTGCACAAGCTCACCAAAATTGGACAGTTGAAGACTGGAAAAATGTTGCCTGGTCTGATGAGTCTCGGTTTCTGTTGAGACATTCAGATGGTAGAGTCAGAATTTGGTGTAAACAGAATGAGAACATGGATCCATCATGCCTTGTTACCACTGTGCAGGCTGGTGGTGGTGGTGTAATGGTGTGGGGGATGTTTTCTTGGCACACTTTAGGCCCCTTAGTGCCAATTGGGCATCGTTTAAATGCCACGGCCTACCTGAGCATTGTTTCTGACCATGTCCATCCCTTTATGACCACCATGTACCCATTCTCTGATGGCTACTTCCAGCAGGATAATGCACCATGTCACAAAGCTCGAATCATTTCAAATTGGTTTCTTGAACATGACAATGAGTTCACTGTACTAAAATGGCCCCCACAGTCACCAGATCTCAACCCAATAGAGCATCTTTGGGATGTGGTGGAACGGGAGCTTCGTGCCCTGGATGTGCATCCCACAAATCTCCATCAACTGCAAGATAGTATCCTATCAATATGGGCCAACATTTCTAAAGAATGCTTTCAGCACCTTGTTGAATCAATGCCACGTAGAATTAAGTTCTGAAGGCGAAAGGGGGGGTCAAACACAGTATTAGTATGGTGTTCCTAATAATCCTTTAGGTGAGAGTATATTACCACATGTATACCCACTTTTTCATAACATCAGTAGGCTGGCTTTAACATCTCGTCTGTAGTCCAAACAGTACGTGTTTGAAAATAAAATAAAATAAATAAATAAAAAATTCCCTGATTTCCAAGCACAGTTCAATCAAGATAGTAATTCCAGTGATGTTTTTTGTTCTGCCTCAAGGGGTTTGTTTCCTCCGGCTGATTGTCTCTTTGATATCTCTCCTTTTGTGCCATCGTCTGTCACCAGTAAATGGCCCCTCTTTAGCAGAAATTATGTGTGTGCAACATCCAATGCATGGCTAATCTTTATGAACCGCTCTTATGAAATAATGTCCCAATGTCTGATCCAGTTATTTTGATCTGCATTTACATTCCTGCATAGTTTACAGTGGATTAAACATACAAAGTTACACAACCTTATTTTCTGCAACATATTGCCATTTTGTCTAGATTACTAAATGCTATGAATTATGAAATATGCATCTCATAACCCAGGCTGATTGACAAATATGTCTGACCTCTTTTTGCCGAGTACACACAAAGACTAATGACATAGTATGTCTGCAAATTAAATTTTAAAGGGCATTTTTAATGTCGTGAGAAATTAAATTTTGAGATTTTTTTATATATATATATATATATATATATATATATATATATATATATATATATATATATATATATATATATATATATATATATATATATATATATATATATATATATATATATTTATATGAAGACTTCAGATGCAAAAGCCTCTAAATCCATCTGACGTAGAAGAAGGATCCGGGTATTGAAATGACCAGCCTAAACATTTGGCGCATCATAAAGAGGAAGATGCAACAAAGAAGACCTAAGACAGTTGAGCAACTAGAAGCCTGTATTAGACAAGAATGGGACAACATTCCTATTCCTAAACTTGAGCAACTTGTCTCCTCAGTCCCCAGACGTTTGCAGACTGTTATAAAAAGAAGAGGGGATGCCACACAGTGGGAAACATGGCCTTGTCCCAACTTTTTTGAGATGTGTTGATGCCATAAAACTTAAAATCAACTTATTGTTCCCTTAAAATTATACATTTTCTCAGTTTAAACATTTGATATGTCATCTATGTTGTATTCTGAATAAAATATTGAAATTTGAAACTTCCACATCATTGCATTCTTTTGTATTCACAATTTGTACAGTGTCCCAACTTTTTGGAATTGGGTTTGTATATATAGACTAAAATAATAGTACTATGCTAACATTTTGTTACTTTTAGACCTGAAATTCATACTTTTGAAACATGCTGACATCATACAGATGAATGCATGTCAACAAATAACCACCAAAGACTTTGATTAACAATGTAATGCTGCTTTGCAAAGAGAGATCCAATATAGATTTTAACTGCATCATCCTTCAAAAACAGTCCACATTTAAAACTATATTGGACAGCAAACACCTCATGAATTAGTACAGCACAGCACTGTATCTTATTTCGCATGCAAAGAGGGTGTTTATATAAGTCTACAGCAGCAAAAATACTGCTGTACTTTCATAACTAAAGGTCAGAGACAGAGTGGAAAATGCTCTAAATTATGACTTTCTGGTGCAAAAACAAACTTTAGCAATATAAGTGGACCTCAGGGAAACAAAATAGTTGTTAGTTGTTGCAACATTTGCCTTTTCAACTAAACAACTGAACGCTTTATGAAATATGCATCACAGACTAATCAATATAGTTAAGCTCTGCATAATTTGTTATTTCTTCAAAAATATTAAAAATTTTAGTGGGTTGTTTTTATTTCATATACATTTTATTTTTCAATGTACAACATGCCAAACAAGTCTAAATGAATTTACAAATATCTACACTAACTTTCTGTTCTTCTGTCTTTTCCGCTTCACTTTCCCTCACTTCAGTCCTGTGAGAGTCTGTACCTCATATTATGGATGGAGATGATAAACAGGCTCAGAGAAAAAACAACGATGAGAACACCACCTGTATCCATAAACACACGTGCATGCACATCCCACAGGTCGAGGGGTCTAGTGGACGTATCGATGACAAACACTTTCGACAGTTTTCTAATTGTTTTACTGCTCAAGTTAAGGGAGGGGCAGTCATTGACTCCTTTATCAAGAGGCCGTTGAGTAACGACCAGGCCCTGTGAAAGCCAACATACTTTCTAACAGCTCCTGGGGTAAAGTGTCCTCAAGGAGAGCCAGGTTTGCAGTAATCATCAACTTGTTCACTAAAACAAAATGATGGCTTTATTGGTTTCCTGTCAAGGGCCAAAGGCTTTGAGCTGGATTTCTTTATTTTCTAAGTATCTAGCAGATAAGATATCTGTGAAAAGAACCATCTCTACATGACTAGTGATGTGTACACATGTCAGTATGTTTTTGTGTTATCAAACATTCAGAGCCTTTAATTACACTTTGTGTCAGTGACGGCACTGTCCTGAGGTTAATCAACGCCAGGAATTGATCAGAACGTATTTTGAGCTGAAGAGACATACAATGAATGGCTCACCTTGACATGCTGACCTCTTGATGGTCAGAATATGTTAAAAATGGAACACCAATAGATAAATTCTGCTAGAAACCTTAAAGTAATAATTCATCCCAAAATAAAATAGTTATCATTTACTTATCCTCATACTGGTTTGTCACTCCAAACCAGTATGCTGATATTTTTTCCATGGAACACAAAAGGAGAGTTTTTGAAACATAGTGACCACAATGTTTTTAATTATTTTTTTTTATTTTTTTTAAATCTATACTATTTTTACTAGAAATACAAACCCAATTCCAAAAAGTTGGGACACTGTACAAATTGTGAATAAAAACAGAATGCAATGATGTGGAAGTTTCAAATTTCAATATTTTATTCAGAATACAACATAGATGACTTATCAAATGTTTAAACTGAGAAAATTTATCATTTTAAGGGAAAAATAAGTTGATTTAAAATTTCATGGCATCAACACATCTCAAAAAAGTTGGGACAAGGCCATGTTTCCCACTGTGTGGCATCCCCTCTTCTTTTTATAACAGTCTGCAAACGTCTGGGGACTGAGGAGACAAGTTGCTCAAGTTTAGGAATAGGAATGTTGTCCCATTCTTGTCTAATACAGGCTTCTAGTTGCTCAACTGTCTTAGGTCTTCTTTGTGGCATCTTCCTCTTTATGATGCACCAAATGTTTTCTATGGGTGAAAGATCTGGACTGCAGGCTGGCCATTTCAGTACCCGGATCCTTCTTCTACGCAGCCATGATGTTGGAATTGATGCAGTATGTGTTTCTGGCATTGTCATGTTGGAAAATGCAAGGTCTTCCCTGAAAGAGACGATGTCTGGATGGGAGCATATGTTGTTCTAGAACTTGGATATACCTTTCAGCATTGATGGTGCCTTTCCAGATGTGTAAGCTGCCCATGCCACACGCACTCATGCAACCCCATACCATCAGAGATGCAGGCTTCTGAACTGAATGCTGATAACAACTTGGGTTGTCCTTGTCCTCTTTAGTCCGGATGACATGGCATCCAGTATGGTTTTCCGGCATTGACCCTTACGCACAGAGATTGTTCCAGATTCTCTGAATCTTTGGATGATATTATGCACTGTAGATGATGATAACTTCAAACTCTTTGCAATTTTTCTCTGAGAAACTCTTTTCTGATATTGCTCCACTATTTTTGGCCTCAGCATTGGGGGAATTGGTGATCCTCTGCCCATCTTGACTTCTGAGAGACACTGCCACTCTGAGAAGCTCTTTTTATACCCAATCATGTTTTTTGGAATCGGGTTTGTACTCAATACAAACAAATATCCAATGCAATTATTATTATCATTATCTTGGTTATTCAGAACAAAGATTGAGAAAGATTCTACTTTTCGCATAGGGAGAACATTAAATTATATAATTAGAGCAAAGAGATTCTGTTACCGACTTCTATTATGTAACAGTTTTTTATTAACCACTTTAAAATCTATAGTACATTCAACTCTATAATGACTTTGCATGACCACAGAAAAACCTTTTAGGTTATCTCAGGTAATACGGCTCAATTATTGCTGGTCTTTAAAATCTGCAGGGCTGATTATGCAGTACGATTACAAAGAGATTTTGAGCAGCATTGGGGCAGACACACTGCTGAGACTGCGATAACCACACTAATCTCTGTGCAAACTCATTACCTCTATGCAACTCATATAGAAGACAGACTGTATAGAGACCATGAAGCGCATTGAGAGAAACAGCAGCCATGTGTCTGATCATATGTGTAATATGATGCATAGATGTAAAGTTACAGTTCAGTGCATGCATATATTCAGTCATTTTCCATATCATACTACCTTCCCCCCTCTATTTTTGTTGCATAATTTAGGATGAAAAAATCCGACCCTTAGAAAGACATCCTTTTTGCCATTGTGTTTTAAAGCAGAAATCACAATTAAAAGCACTTCACCATTAAAGCCTTCATCTAGTGCCAAATGGGCAATTTTGCTGCTTAGTTTCAACAAAAGTTATTTTTGAATTGGGAAGGAAGTTTTAAATTACAGTAGGCCTATATTTTCATGGTATTTTGATCTCTTAAAATAAAAGATCAAGGAAACTTTGATTTCTCATGATACAACACCTTTAATGTGCCACTATTATGCTATTTTATGCTGTTTTAGCGGTTTCCCACAATAGATTTGCATGCATCCAATATCATAAAAACACTTTAATTTTTATCATACATTGCACCTCATTTCTCAACCAGTCTGAAAACAATTAGTTTGAAGATTCAGTCTCTAAACCCTCCTTTCTACAAGCCTACTCTGCTCTGATTGGTCAGATGGCCCAGTCTGTTGTGATCGGTCTACCGCTTGCTGTTTGTCGGAAAAGAACGTCTTTGACTGAAACTAAATATCTGAATTTCAGCTCTGCAGGAAAACAGCGGACAACAACACGGACCAAACTCTTCCAGTCTCAGCTACAACTACAGTGTTTGAGGACAGGTCAAAGTAGATGGCATTTGCAGACAGCCAATGAAGACCCTATAGGCTGGATTTATGCTATTTTTTACATTGCTACTCAAGTATGTAACAGGAAGCGAGACTATAATTGCTGACGACTCATTTCAGCAGTTCAGAATCGATTCTTTCTTTCAGGAGACAATAACTTTATTTGTTGTGCACTTTGATCTTTAAAACTTTGCAAACCTTTTACATTCACAAACAGCTTTATTACACACTACATGAAAGGTAATATTCGAAAAGCATAATGGGTACTTTAAGTCATGATGCCTTTATGGCATTTTAGCCTTTAACAAGGAGGCCTAGTGGGAGAGAAACAGGAATTTTAATCCTCTTTGTGCCTCTCTCAGCTATGATTAATCTTTTTAATATTAGGCACGATGAGAAATAAGGGTGTGTGTGTGTGTGGGCTGGGGGCCTCTACAGAAGCAAAAGACCTCTGAGCATTTATTTGCTAATTCATCTTGAAAATCCAAAAATTACTTTAATGGTTTGGATATCTGAAAATGTTCCGCTATTGCAATGCATGGATAAACTGAGTGTCAAATCAATTGAAATTAAATAGCCTCCATTCCTGTAAGTGTTGCTGGCTGCCTTCAGGAAGTATTGGCAAAATAATCTAGCCTAATTTGTGAAGTCAAAGAACAAAGGCAGTGTTGATGAGACCATGCCAATGTTCTCAATGAGTCTGCATTTCCCATTCACACAAGGTTATTGGACGGACACCTGCGTGTGGCGCTGCCACTGAGCTGATGAGATCCAAAGCTAAAATCACAGACACTTAGCGGATACACAGTGCTGATGATTGTTCAAAGGCCACAGAGGACTGTATTCTTAACCCCAGTGTTTCCTGGAATGTGGTTGGGAGCTGAAGACAAGCACGTTTTTTCCATGTCCCTGAAATTCCATGGCTTTGTCATATCTCCCACTGCAACTCATAAGGAGTTGAGCAAAGTAAATGCACTCAATTATACGTTTTAAAGTAAGAACATTATTGTACAACTACATATTATAGTCCATCAAAAACAGAGCATTCCAGATCACAAACATTCTGACACGGAATGGCATTCGTAACACTGGTCGCCAGAGACCTCCAGCTATCTGCCCTCACCAGATTGCAGTATACTTACATGAAGGAGGTGGGTAACAGCACACCTCAGGGTCTGGAGAGATATTAGAGGTTTTCAAACAACGTGTTGATTGACCGCTTCCAGTTCTGAGGGTGTAAATCCCTTTGGCAATACATAAGGGTGACGGGTGAACCAGAGGACTGGAGGTCAACTGAGGGAAGTGTCACATGATTCTAACCAACTGGGAAGACATGGGAAGATGATTAGCATATAGTTGCATGCATTATTTCAGCACAAAACCTTACAGTTTATTCACAATCGTTTACTAGATTGTCAATTTGATTTTATACAAATTATGTATTTATGTTGATTATTTAATCTAATTAATATCAAATAATAATAACATTAAAAATAGCTTATAAAAGCTTATATTTACATTTATGCATTTGGCAGACGCTTTTATCCAAAGCGACTTACATTGCATTGCAAGGTACACATTTTTTTTTTTTTTTTTACATTTTGTCAGTTCTTGCTTTCCATGGGAATTGAACCCATGACCTTGGCATTGCTAGTGCCACGTTCTTATTGTTTGAGCTACAGGAAAACTTTATATTAAACAGATTACAAAAATATGGCAAAAGAAATCGTCCTTGTTAGACCCCAAAACAGCTTTTATTGTAACCAAGCCCAGAGAACAACTCAAAAAAAAATCAACGCCTACTTCATCATTGCAACTTTGACCCGCCCATTGGGAGGTTAGTAAGATGATGAGGAGAGAAAAGCAATACAGGATCATTCGACTAAAAATAACATTACCTTCTAGAGTGTGGTTATTTATTTTCAACAATATGAATGTCTCAGTTGAGCATTATTTATTTGTATTTGGTACATTTCACTGTGGATTCTTTGGTAAATCAGTCACAATTTTGGCACAGGCTTTGCAAACTGACTTTTACGATATAGACTCGACAGTAATACCACAACATGTGGGTATTGGTAACTGTGTTAATTCTAATGCCTGATCTGTGACCAGTGATATCTGATATGTAATGATTCATGTACAGTCAGATGTTCTTTGACTATGTGTCAGTAAATCAAACCAGTGACTAAACGGCCAACTTCACGTTGAGTTTATTAGTAGGATGAAAATAATCTGTTATTTAAACTGTGATTAAATTATATACAAAGAGTGATCAAAGAACGCTTCTTTATAATCGCTGGTGCTGTCAATCAAACAGCGTGAGTTTATCAGTGACTGAGTTTTGGACTCTCGCCAAAACTCCTGATATAATCAAGGAATCTCTTATTTACATTGTGTTTGCACTGTTAGTTATAATGAAAGCATTCATAGGTGTGCAGAAATCGAGTTACAATGATGAGATCACTGCATTCATGTGCTCAACATGTCTGTGATCGGCAGTGTTGGGTTAATTATTTACTGTAATTGAATTAATTCTCCTTGAAAAGTAAAGTAAGGGATTACTCTTATTTTTTCTGTAATTTAATTACAGTTACTTTTAATGTAACTGAACTAAATACTGTGTATAGACTGTAAAACAATTATATATATATATATATATATATATATATATATATATATATATATATATATATATATATATATATAAAATAGTGGAATTAACATAAAAATTTAAAGTCTAACTTTAAAATGTTTTATGTATCCTTCTCACATTTGTAGTAATTTGGTCAGTTAATAAGAATAATTTATGTAGTTTTATATTATTAATTTGAATGATTTAAAGAGCCATTTAATCGAATCACTTAACTAGTCGAGGTTCATATAGTATTTAGAAAGTAATTAAATAATTTTTGGAGAGAGTAATTTGTACAGTAATCTAATTACACTATATTGTAATTATACACTATTGTATGTAATTAGTAACTTGTAATTAATTACTTTTTAGAGTAACTTACCCAACACTGGTAATCGGCTACAATGCTCATCACTGCAACCTTTCATGCCACAATCTAAATATAATGCCATAGATCTGAATATAATGCTATAATCAACATTTTCCACGATTAGTTAACCTCGAGAGCCATAATAGGAAAAATGTGCTAAAAGTTTTCTCGAGATAGTTCCATGTGTCATACTTGGCTATTTCATATGCAAAGAGCGTTAGCCTGTCACAGCAGTGGGCGTTTACATTGAAGTCTTACAGCAGACACAGTGCGTTCAAGGGTGAGTCAATCAGGGTAGGAAAAATGCCTTTTAATTCTAAATTAAGACAATTTTTATTTAAAAATCCTACTAACATTATACATGCACCCCCAGGAAACATTATAAAACAATAAAACAATGCAGCTCATGACCCCTTTAATTAATTCCTGCTATGGCAAAGCTGAATTTACATAATTTATCCAGTATTCAGTGTCACATGATCCTTCAGAGATAATTATAATATGCTGATCTGCTGCTAAAAAACATTTATTATTGTCAGTGTTGGAAACAGTTGTGCTGTTTAATATTTTCATGGAAAAATTATTATTTACTGTCACTTTTGATCAATTTAATGCTTCATTTCTAAATAACAGTATTAATTTATTTCACAAAAAGGTACTAACTCCAAACTTTTAAACATTTGTGTGTATATGCAGTATACACTTTGAGTCAGTTACACCCCACCTCCACTACCTAGCACTCAGAACTGCAAATTTCCACCATTTGCCCTAGTTTGTGCCATAACTGGATTTGCAAAAATAACACTGACAATGTGTGCAAATAAACAATGCTATCAGATTCCTCCTTAAACGTGCCTGTAGGCTGCAGGGATGATTTTCACTGAACTTTACCCTAAACGTGACTGTCCTCTAGTGGCCAAATACTTGGGTATGACAGCCTTGATGTTTTTCTGGCTTAGCCAATCTTTGTATAATTTATAAGCAAAGTTATATGGGGAAAAGAGAGCAAATATGATGCTGATATTTTGATATGCTCTGCTTTCATAAAAATGACTTCAATGGCCATTCATCTTTACTATAAATTTTACAGGATATGCTATCAGTGAGGTTTTGGCTTGATTGTGTTTTTCTTTTCTTTTTTTATCAGTGAGCAACTCTATCTGAGAGTTTAGTACGCCACAGGATGAAATGAACTGAAATTAGCCAAGCTGTCAAGTCTACAACAAAGCACACTGCACGGAATACTGTATCCCAAAATGCAATTAACTAAAATGTAAAATCACATTTTTGCTGCTGTTTCATGCTGCTTCAGATTCTCAGAAGAATCTCTTGGACAAAATTTCTGGCCAGTTTTGCAATCCGTATTCATCCATATCGCTTTTGCTTCATTTCAAGTCACTACTTGCACAGCCATAATATCGCTGTTACCCATTTAAAAACAAGAAAGAAACCAGGTGGCCATTTTCTCCTGGACTTATTAGGAAAGTTCAACTACTATTGGAGCGATACAGTTTCAGATGGAAGTGTGTGTGTGGGTGCAATTCATTATGATGGAGAGCACTCTTCTGTAGACTTGTGTCCAGACAGCATTTTATTTTCTGCTTTTAGAGGGGCTATATGTAAGAATTTTCATGAATTAATCGCTTATTTATTGCCAATGTGTGAACAGCTTGTAACGAAACTTGAAAACCTAGGCCTTTTTCGAGTTCCTAGGTTGTCTGTGAAAGCATGAAAACTGGGGACATGGGATGTTTTTGCCGGGAAAATCGAAAGTATTTTTTACATTTACATTTTACATTTTTATACATTTAAGTGCATTCCTGATAACCTTTCTTCTGTTCAATGATACATAAAACAAATGCTTATACAATGTTCAGGATAATGCCTAAACAGCCATTCTATACTGCAACGTCAATGTGTCATGTAAAGAAAATGGATTCATTCAAACTATAGTCTCACATAGTCAGATCTATAAAGTCTACTTTACTATACTTTATAATCAAACTATCATAATAATATCATGTAATTTTAATAACCTCATCTGCAATTCAACGGTTTGAACTGCAGAGCTGGTGCAAACATATCAACACCAGATCAGATGCTTTCTGTTTGCTAACAGCATATCGCAGCAAAGATATTTTAAACTTCTTTTTACTTTAAAAAAAAAAAAAAAAACACGAAAATGAACTTCACCGTGAGTATATCGGGGCTATGAATCAAGAGGAACGTCTGATGTACATCTTTTCAAAGAACGTGATATACACTATATTGCCAAAAGTTTTGGGACGCCTGCCTTTACATGCACATGAACTTTAATGACATCCCATTCTTAATCCGTAGGGTTTAATATGGAGTTAGCCCACCCTTTGCAGCTATAACAGCTTCAGCTCTTCTGGGAAGGCTTTCCACAAGGTTTAGAAGTGTGTTTATGGGAATTTTTGACCATTCTTCTAGAAACGCATTTGTGAGGTCAGGCGCTGATATTGGACGAGGAGCCTGGCTAGCAGTCTCCGCTCTAATTCATCCCAAAGATGTTCTATCGGGTTGAAGTCAGGACTCTGTGCAGGCCACTCAAGTTCCTCCACACCAAACTCACTCATCCATGTCTTTATGGACCTTGCTTAGTGCACTGGTGCACAGTCATGTTGGAGCAGGAAGGGGCCTTCCCAAACTGTTCCCACAAAGTTTGGAGCATGAAAATGTCTTGGTATGCTGAAGCATTAAGAGATGAAAGTGATTGGAACACCTGAATTCAATGATTTGGAGGGGTGTCCCAATACTTTTGGCAATATAGTTTATATTTATTTATAGCCTATATTTTCATTGCAATTTTTTTTTTTTTAAATGAAAGAGTTACTATGGTGACACGTATTTGTTTTCACACACTAAACCACACCCTGTATAGGCTATATGACAACAGTACTTCCCCTACCGGCTGCAATCTCGTTTTAGCCATAAGGTGAAAGCACCTGTGATTAAACACATTGTCTGCTCTGGCTGACTTCACTCACACTACCGCACATGTGTGTGTCCACTCTCCACGGCTGACCACAGCATGCCATCTGTGCATGTGAGCTCTCCAGAGATCAGAGCCAGACGGAGGAATGTGTCCGTGAGTCTGAATACACTGATGCTCGTCATTGTAGGAACTGTGTTTACTGTTGTTTGAGTGCAGAATCCACTTGCTGTCTAAATGAATTTTTTTATTTATTTTTTTATAAACAATAACATACAAAAGTACTGTAATTAGTCACATTTTTTTAAAGGCACAACTCACAACAAGGGGGACCTATTTTGCAAAATTAACTTTTATAAGTTTGAACACAGAAGTGTGTTCACAGTGTGTGTAAACAACCAGCCTATAATGATAAAGATCCACCCACTCCTTTTCTGTTTCCTTGCTGTAGCAGCTGGAGACATACAATATATGCGCCTAAAAAAACAAAACAAAACAAAAAACATTACAAATGTTCTGTTATTGGATGTACCAACGAACATAGGCTCCCCGGCATCTGAGCCACTGAGGACTGAGCCACTTTTTATATATATTTTTTAAATGTTTGGATTAATATGATGGTACATGCTAGTGGTGTTGTCAAAAATATCATATTTCGATATTGTCACATGTCTGTTTAGTTTAGCTTTCAGTTATGTTTGATTCTGTCACACGCTCCTTTTGTCTTAGTGTCCCGCCACTTGTCTGTTTCTAGGTTACCCTCGTTAGTTAAGTTCTGTTCAGCTGTGTTTAGTTAATTATCTCTTTTCTGTTTGCTATTTAAGTTCTTCCCTGTTCATTCTGTCAGGGTGTGGTACAAATGAAAAGGGAGCGAGGACAAATGTGCAAGAAAATGGGGGTTTATTTAAACGGGCGGGGGCGGGCGGGCGGGAGGGACCGACCAGGGCGGGACAGACCAGGGCGGGGCGGGACAGACTGGAGGAGACAGAAAGTGCAGGAGGCCAGGGCGGCCCACACAGTTCAGGAGGCCAGGGCGGCTCACACAGTTCAGGAGGCCAGGGCGGCTCACACAGTTCAGGAGGCCAAGTCCTCTCCGGAGTCGGTGCACGGGACGGACTCAAGACACTCCCCTGCAAAACAACCGCAGGTTGCTTCGTAATTCTCCCCGAATGTCTGGAGGAAGCCCTGTGCTCCTCCCAGGCACATAGGACTGCCCCCACAAAAAAACCCAACACAGCCCTCCTAGCCGTGTCAGGACTCGGACCACTGACCTTGGCCCACCAGCTTACTCGGACCACTGAACAATGGGACCACCAGACTCGGGACCACCCACTCTGTTTCTGGGTCATCGGAGGACTGGGCCCTCCACTGACTGTAGATGGAAGGGAACAGTCAGTGGGCTGGGATTCTGCTGGCCGTGGATGTTCTGGCTCTCCAAGATGGTAAATATGGTGGACAAAGTCCCAGAATCCCAGATGCCCCAGCCTCTCCATCTCCCCCGGGTTAAGCAGCATGTCCAAACAGATGTTCAACACCTCCTTGATCTCCGCCTTAGTGTATACCATGTGCTCCACCTCAATAAGAAAACTGCAGGCGAAGTCCCTCACATCAGCCCCCTGCTGACGGATGTAGCGAGAGTTCACATACTTGGAAAGTTGCAGATAGCTGGAGGGTTCAGTGGGGGGAGATGGAAAAAGGAAGATACCCATCTTCTGCTTAGTCCTCTTAATGGCTGGTTCGTTCTGTCAGGGTGTGGTACAATGAAAAGGGAGTGAGGAAAATGGGGTTTATTTTAATACAAAATAAAATGTACAACATTATACAAAATTAGGAAGATTAGACCCTTCCTATCAGAGCAGGCATGCCCAAAGAGGCATGAAATCCCTCACAAGGACCTTTTCCTGGACCGTTCCCACCTGGTGGAATGCCCTGCCTGTCTCAATTCGAGCAGCCGAGTCGGTAGCCATCTTTTCCAGCAGCACCTGACCAATAAAAGAATAGCACTTATCACTCTTCGTTTTTTCTGTTTATATATATATATATATATATATATGACAGACTTGTTACAGCACTTGCATATCGTTGCCCTTGCCTGTTTTTAGTTGCTTCTATTGCTCTCATTTGTAAGTAGCTTTGGATAAAAGCGTCTGCTAAATGACTAAATGTAAATAAACACAAATAAAAACCCACGAGGGGGAAAATCAAACAAACCATAATACATACAAGTGACCAGGAGAAAACAAACGTGATGCAGGGAACAGCCAACAGGAATAAACGATATAACAACGATAATGTTGTTATCAAGAAAGAAGACACAAAGAGAAGATAAAGGGAACAACCAAGGCAGGAAATTAACAGGAACAGGTGGGACAAATCAATCAATGATCAGGTAACAAGAAGGGCGGGGTTAGACAATAGACAGGAGTCATGAGGTCACAAGCACATGGCAGAAAATAACAAAAACACAACATGTGCTAACAAGACAAGACAGACATGTGACACATTCATTCTTTATCTGGTGACCGTTATGGTAGAGTGTGATTTCCTTGTTGTTCCGTGTTGTTGCTGAGAGTTTACTTTAAAGTTTATGTTCTATTGAGATCTTCTGATTCTTCAGTTTGTTCCTGTTGCTACACATTGTTACAGATTACTGTAGCAAGAAAATACAGTATGCTGCAAAGTTTGTGGCAGTGTTAACTCAATGTAGTTAACTAATGTTAACTAATGAACCTTATTGTAAAGTGTTACCAAAATATCTATTTGACAGTATATGCAGCATTTTTCCCTGTGGTATCAAAAATGGTATTGAATATCAAGTATACTTTCCCAGGTATCGCATCGAAGTTAGATATTCCAGTATAGTGACAACACTACATGAGTTCAGTCAGTGAGTTGAATCAACTTAACTCCACAAATTTTAATATTTTATTCAGAATACAACATAGATGACATATCAAATGTTTAAACTGAGAAAATGTATCATTTTAAGGGAAAGATAAGTTGATTTTAAATTTCATGGCATCAACACATCTCAAAAAGTTGGGACAAGGCCATGTTTCCACCGTGTGGCATCCTCTTCTTTTTATAACAGTCTGCAAACGCCTGGGGACTGAGGAGACAAGTTGCTCGAAGTTTAGGAATAGGAATGTTGTCCCATTCTTGTCTAATACAGGCTTCTAGTTGCTCAACTGTCTTAGGTCTTCTTTTGTCGATCTTCCTCTTATGATGCACCAAATGTTTTCTATGGGTGAAAGATCTGGACTGCAGGCTGGCCATTTCAGTACCCGGATCCTTCTACGCAGCCATGATGTTGTAATTGATGCAGTATGTGGTCTGGCATTGTCATGTTGGAAAATGCAAGGTCTTCCTGAAAGAGATGACGCCTGGATGGGAGCATATGTTGTTCTAGAACTTGATATACCTTTCAGCATTGATGGTGCCTTTCCAGATGTGTAAGCTGCCCATGCCACACGCACTCATGCAACCCCATACCATCAGAGATGCAGGCTTCTGAACTGAGCGCTGATAACAACTTGGGTTGTCCTTGTCCTCTTTAGTCCGGATGACATGGCGCCCCAGTTTTCCAAAAAGAACTTCAAATTTTGATTCTGTCTGACCACAGAACAGTTTTCCACTTTGCCACAGTCCATTTTAAATGAGCCTTGGCTCAGAGAAAACGCCTGCGCTTCTGGATCATGTTTAGATATGGCTTCTTTTTGACCTATAGAGTTTTAGCCGGCAACGGCGAATGGCACGGTGGATTGTGTTCACCGACAATGTTTTCTGAAGTATTCCTGAGCCCATGTTGTGATTTCCATTACAGTAGCATTTCTGTATGTGACGCAGTGCCGCCTAAGGGCCCAAAGATCACGGGCATCCAGTATGGTTTTTCCGGCCTTGACCCTACGACAGAGATTGTTCCAGATTCTCTGAATCTTTGGATGATATTATGCACTGTAGATGATGATAACTTCAAACTCTTTGCAATTTTTCTCTGAGAAACTCCTTCTGATATTGCTCCACTATTTTTGGCCGCAGCATTGGGGGGAATTGGTGATCCTCTGCCCATCTTGACTTCTGAGAGATTTGTAAATTATTGCATTCCTCCTTTTTTTTGTCTACAATTTCTACAGTGTATCAACTTTTTGGAATCGGGTTTGTATTCAGAAACATCCAGGCCGAGAAGCAGCATATTTGCATTTAAAGGGACACACTCAAAGCGGCATGTTTTTGCTCACACAAATTGGGGCAAATTGAACAAAATTATCATTTAATAAATGATCTGTGGGTATTTTGAGCTGAAACTTCAGATACCTTCTGGGGACACCTGTAACTTATATTATATCTTGTGAAAAGGGGCGTATATGTGCCTTTAACGTTAAAATAAAAACAAAAATCTAATCTAATTTAAAATATTACCAAAACTCTAATAGTATATCACTTATACTAAAATAACACTGGCTTGTACTATATTTTTTTATAATTAGCAAAATAATTGGGATGTTTTTCTATTTAACAAAAATTATTGTTTCCTTTGTTATATAATGCAAACAAGTATGCATGAATAATGCATTGTTATTTGTAACAATGCATAATGCAACGATTCAAATAATGCAATGTATTAAGCATTCACATGGCTACAGTAAAATTATATGTATATATTATATACACACACAAAAAACCAGGTGTATATGACAACCCTGCTAAGCCAGTCATATTTTTTTATCAGCAGACCTCTTAGCTTTTACATGACTTTTACTGCTTTTGTAATCTAAATTGTGGAATACAATGACTCACAGCATTCATCTCTCAGGAGCACAGATCTGGTGTGTTGTATTTCCTCTGCCTGTGTGTCACACTGTGCTGTGAATTATCCTCTGGGCATCACTGCACTCTCTGAAGCACTGAGCATGCTGACTTTCCCAGCTGGACCCTAAGGTGTGATGGGAGATGATGGAAGTAGCTATAGACATTGAACCCACCACATGGTGAGTTATTGTTGATTTCTTTGACTTCTACAGACATGCTACCATGGAAATTGATGCAATGATCGTGCCATTCAGTTCATCCAGTGTGAACAGCAAAAATAAATAAAAAAATCACATGAAATATTTATAAATCCATTTTGAGCTACATTCATATATGATTTATTTTGTGTATGGTTTGTTGTTTTTGCCGCTTGCCTACATTTGAAAACTTATAGTGGAATGAACGCATGGCTGCCGTACACATCGCATTACGCAACACTGAAATGTTCTACATGACTTTTGGGGAATCGGAACAGATTTTAGAACACTGTGCATCATACACATGCCGACTTTCAAGTCGTTCAAACACAATAAATTTGAGACATAAATGAAAACAGTGTGTTCTAAATCTTAGTATAAAAATATAAATAATGATTGATATCATCTGACTGGATGGAATCATAGTATTATGTTAAAAAAAAAGTCTGTGTCGATTATGCACACCATGCAATTTTCTTTGTGAAAATGTCAACCTGACTGGCCCAAAATCTGCAGACTGGTTTCAGCAACAAGCATTGGTTTGTCTAGAATGCAATTTGGGGTTTGGCGATTAAGACTCAGGCTTTAAACTAGTTCCAGACTAAAATGCATGAAACTGAGCCATGAACTGAAAGCAGCTGCACTGACATGACTTAAAATTGTGCCATTGTGGTTGTCTCAAGATGCACAATTGTAGTACATGTTTTTCTAAGACACGTTATAAAAGCTGCCACTTAAATGCCCTATTTGAACTAAACCCTAATCCTGATTTAATCTAATCCCTGTTTGTGAAACCAGACCTTAGAGTATTCCAGCCCTAAGTCACACTAAATCGAATAAAACCATTGAGAAAATGCTCAGCTCCAGCTAAAATATGGGATGAATAATGCTGATAAATTCTAACAGATGATCAGTGAAAACAGGTGCTTTAATCTTCAGAAATCTCTTCATGCAAAATGTTATATTTTAACATGGTATTTCTATTTATTTTTAAACTGTATTTTTTTATTTGGGCATTACAAAAGTCAATTTTTTTATTATTTTATAAAAGAAATATTATATAATTTATACAATTTATTGAAAAAGTAAACAAAACAAAATCACACCTGTAAACATTAACATTGTTGTAATAAATGTAAAAATATTGCTTAATATGATAAATATCTAACTCGTAATACTTTATTTATATTTCTGTTGTCCCATATAACTTAAACCTTCTTTATTGAAAGAAGACTGCTTTGCTTTAATGTAAAGGAACGTTGAATCATGGAAATATAGGAAAGCATTTAAAACACTGTGACTTTAAAGCCCCCAAAGAGAGGGCGAGGAAACACAGATGATTTTTTCTCTTTCATCCACTTTTTTTTATTGAATACCATTAATCATTAGCTTACATATGACCCCAAAGAGCTAATTCAAAATACAGAAACCAGAGCAAGATTTACTGCTGGTCATTAGAGAAAGACATGCTACACAAGGAAAATCTCTCTCAGTGAAACAAGTAAGCAAAAATGAGCCTAAAAGAATAACTTCCAATCATCAAGAGAAAGATGGATGTAAAGAGTGAATTTTGTCATTGGATGTTCTGGTATTTATGGCGTTTGAGCTGGTTTATCTGGTCCGCACCATTCTACCTCCTGACTTGAAACTCACTTTGTCCAGAACGGCAGAGAATTATGGGTACTGTGGACCCTGGTCCACATGACTTATTGTTTTTACTGTTGGCTTTATTTTAGGTTGTGGATGTAAACTGCATGTTTGCAGAACTTGTCTGCTTTAAAGTTCCATCACGCTCAAAATGTACCACCAACAACTGCACGGGAAGCCTGGAATTGTGAAGAACATTTCTTTGTGTGGTGGTCTAAACAGCTAAACATATCGATTAAACCTAATCCATAAGAGGAAAACTGTGAGCTGCGTTAATGAAAACAGGCAGTTTACTCACTATTCGGTAAACTTAAGCAGGAAACTTACATGAAAATTCAGTCGCATTATTCAAACTTAATTCTAGCAGGACCTTAAAACAGACTGTGCTTTCATGCTGCCTCAGCAATACTGCATTCAGATTGTGGTCTTCTTATAAATGTCTGTGAGGGATCAAATAAATAAGAAGAGATATGAGGTCAACATTATAATTCACCAGGGCCTAAGGAGAACCTGGTCAACTACAGGACCAAATGGACTCTCAAAAGGGTGTGAGAGTCCAAAGTCCCGGCTTATCTAGGCCATTAACACTAGAGGCTGTGCTTTATAA
>CM031955.1:17930014-17940170 GCA_018749465.1 Paracanthobrama guichenoti
ATTTTAATGCAGTTTCTTGCAGTTTTCATACTATGTTATGACCTCAAAACACTTACCATACTTCATGATCTGTAAACTAATACATTTTGATGTTTACATCACATATCTAGCTCCATGTGTATGGCGTACTAAACTTGGTTGGTAGCTCAGCTGGTACAACGATGCACTTGCAATGTAAAGCACCTGGTACGAGCCCTGTGAAACACGAGTCACGATAAAAGAGCTCAATGGAATGGTTGCTTCAGCAAATGCATTTATATCTTATATTTGCTTTTGTTCACACTATCAGTTAGGTTTAGAGTATAGGGTTTAGTGAAGGTGGTATGTTATTTTTTAAATGTGATAGAACATTAACCTTTCAGCACCCACTCAGTGGTGTTTTGTATAAAACTGAACATGCGTTTAGCATGTCCACTCACTCTACATTTCACTTTAAAGGTGTTGCAAAATGGTCAAGAAGCAATGTAATATCATATTTTAGAAATGTCACCTTAGGCAAGTGTTTCCAGTGAGCCTGGATTACATTTAGTGCCTGATTTCAAAATGATTGTGGATGGTTAGTGATTAAAATGCAGGTTTTTGCTCTTAAGTACCCCAAAAAATGGCACAACAGGTCCGTTGAATTCACCCCTCCATATCTACATAGACACTGGAGGGTCTGCTGGTCTCTCAGCCAGTTTTTAATCAACCTACTACAACGCGCCTGCAAGCACAGTAGCAGCAATTGAACAACACAAAGGCGCCATTCTCCATCCCTGCTGATGGATCCGAGATTACTGGGGTGAGATAAAACCAGAGAGAGTAAGGGGTTGGGGGCCACTCTTGGCTGGGCCCTGCATTCCCCGTGATATTAACCTTTCAGGGAAATCAGTATGACACAGAAGCTGACAGAGGGTCTAAATTATCTTTTGATTGCTGGTGTGGTGGGCTGTTTATATCACCGGTCATCTGGCACAAAGCGGAGCCCTGTTCCCTCTGTCTGCGGCCGTCAGGCCTTTTTTAATCATGGTAAGTGACCTTTGCGGTGATGCTGACAGAACGATGAAAAGGAGGGGCCAGGACTGTCCGTCTGATAAGCTTCTATGAGAAGACTCTTTCTTTTCTAGTGTCCTCTCTCTTTCTCCAGCACTGTTATCTCATGTTCATGTCTCACTGAATCTTTCCTCTCCTCTCTAGTGTAATTGAGCATGTGTTCATTACTTTCAAATTTGTACATAGTTTGTATAATCTGATTCAACGCTGTATGCAGCTGTTTTTCTGAATTTGTTTGTCAAAAAAAAAAAAAATAATAATAATAATTTGAATTCTGTTATTTAAATTATGAATGAATTAAACATGTACATTGTTTCAATTTTATGGAGACTTGATCAAGCTTCAAAATGACAAGGAAATGACTTGTGTTCATTCCAGGTCTTTAAAAGGCATCATAACTTTATGTGAGTGACAAAATTTAAAGTCTTTTTTTTTTTTGTCACTGGAAAATCTTGATATTCACCAATCTGGATTTTGGGCATTGCAATCAAAATGGAGACAGAGGAACATGAGCTTGCAGGGTTGGAGTTTAAGCGGATTAAAGGGATAGTTCACCCAAAAATGAAAATGTTGTCATCACTTACTCACTTCTGTTGAACACAAAATAAGATAATTTAAAGAATGTTGGTAATCAAACAGTTAAAGGTAGCCTTTGACCTCCATAGCAGTCAATGACTACCATCAACTGTCTGGTTACCAACATTCTTTAAAATATCTTCTTTTGTGTTCAACAGAAGAAGAAATTCATGCAGGTTTTGAACAACATGAGGTTGAGTAAATGATGACAAAATTTTGTATCCCTTTAAATAATCAGAGAAGTCATGTATATGTCACCAGAGAGAGAGATCTGTCTTTTTCACTAGAAGGTACAGTTATGACATTTTAAAGCATCAAAAAAACAAAAAACATGCTGAATTCTTTAGAATAAGATTGTAACAGGCAGGGAGGGGACGAGAGCTGTGGGAACGGTGACGCTCTTGTTAATGAGCGCCACCTACAGAGCCCTTCCGTCCGCCATGATGGGGACAACAGGGGACTCGCTGTCGACTGCCAAAACCCAGAGGAGCCGTCGCCATCCACCAGGCTGTCCACCGAGGGCACAGAGGCGTTCACCCAGCTGGTGGAGAATTTGGATTTTGGGGGAGTAGAGTGCAGCCTCAAGGTTACCCCTGGCCTGTGAAGGGCAATGGGGGTATTAAGCAAGCAGGGCGGGGCCAAGATCCATGTGAACGGAGCGACAGTGAAGGACCAGGCCTGGATTTTACCTTGTGTTTTGTTTATGTTTGTATGGTATTCGTCCATGAGGGGCTGCTGCTTAACTTTCGCTTTGTGTTTGTTTATTTTATAATTAAAGCTATGTTGAACTTTTGCCTCCTTCTTCCCTGAGCTTTAACATTGTTAAAAAGATATATTACATCCATTTAAAATAGATTGGGGTGAATTTTCAGTTCATGCCGATTAGCCATGCAGCCAAACCACATAATAGCGTGTAACACATAATAACGTATATCTTGTGTACATGTACGTATTGCTATATCATCCTTGAGTGTTAAATTAAAAACATACATGTACATGTATATATGGGAACCCTGATTAAATATGGTAAGATTTGCAAAGGGCAGTGTATAAATTGTGAGTTGGTGAACATCTTCAACTGGACATCATGAATGTGTCTGTAGCACCTCTGGTACTGTGACACTATAGAACATGTGAGAGAGCCCAGAGTAGACTGTGATGTTTAGATCTGCCTGATGTAAGCTGTGTGGAGAGTGTTTGAATGCGAGAGAGGGGGTGGCATGAGCTGGCAGATCCCTGTAGACAATAGGCCAGTAATGAGGGGTTGTTTATCCATTTACTGGAAGAGAAGCATTTGCTCCTTGATCTCAGATAAATGCCACTGATTTTTTCCTATCCACTTTTACAGAGATTAGCACTGAATTGGTCATTTGCTCTTTTTGTCTTTTCTTGTTTAAACAGGTTGGTACATAGATTTGTTCTTAAGAGCAACTATTGGCAAGAGGAAACACACTGTACTGTAGTGTCAGTCTTTATCTTGCTTTGGTGATTTAGATATCTGATAAATATTTCCTGTTTTAGACTTAGCTCATAGCATCTCCATTTGTGGTTTTGGTATGTATTTATATTGTTCATTATCATTATTATAAATGGATAGTGCTTTGCCTTATAGGGTTAGTTCAGCCAAAAATAATAACTGTCAACATTTACTCACCCTTATGTCATTCCAAACTTGTATTTGTTTCTTTCTTCTGTGGAATGCAAAAGGGAATGTTCTGGGACTGCTCTGTTACATACAAAGAAAGTAAATGCTGCATTGACACGACATCCTCATTAAACCCGTCTTCGGCGTGACGACTCCAATCTTTCGAATAATCTTACGAATATCTATTTACCTAATATTAATTAATACCTGCAATGTTGCCAGAATCATAATCATACACTGTTTGTTTGACGTCATCCGTAGGTTTCTGAAGAGCATTTTCGGCTGTCGCCATCTTGGCAGCATATTACTCCTAGATTAACAGAAAATGGGCAAAGAGGCGGGACGTGGGTTGAGCAAACAAACGGCTAGTAGTCACTCAAAGTGGCCACGCCCTTAATTATGCAGAATTTTAAGATAAAGTATCTTAAGATAAACTAATCGTAATATAATTTAAACGGATGAGTTATAAAAAATAAAAATAAAAAATCACCCTCACAGTTGTCATGAAGGGCAAAATTCAATTGAAAGACCAAAACCACTTTTTGTTCCAGGCTGTAAACATTTTTTTTTTTCTGCTGTAAAGTTGGCCATTTTAACATGGGGGAGATACAGATTTGACTCCCTTTTGGAGCCTGTCTCTTGCGGCCAGTAGATAAACTGCAGTTTAAGTCACTTCCGTGTTGGATTCAAGAGAGAGACCGGAAGGTTACTGCTTGACAAGGACCTAAATTGTAGCAGTCTGGGGATGCCCTCCCAAGGATGGATGGATGGATTTGAATGATTGATTGATTGATTGATTGATTGATTGATTGATTGATTGATTGATTGATTGATTGATTGACTTAAAAAAAAAATTTGGTCACATTTAGACAGATAATTTAAAGAAAATTACACATATACAGCAAGACAATATAAATATAATTTCTCTCACTTCTCTATCCCCTCAGACTCACCTTAGCACATTTGTAATTACATTGCCCATCTCCCATTTTTACCTAAACATTTTGGGTAGGCTGTGCCTCCCCTGACAAGCCGCCACTGGACAGAACCAATATTTAAGTTGTTTTCTGAAAGAAAATCTACTGTTGTATTCCACAGAAAAAAGAAATTCATAGAAGTTTGAAATGACAAGAAGGCTTTTTTTTTGGCTGAACTATTGTTAATTCCTGAAGATAAATACCAAATGCAGCAAATGTGATCAACAACATTGGATACTATCATTAACATGTGATCTCTGATTAAACAGAACTAGCACAGTTAGATTTGAACTTTTATTACACTGAGATGTAATGTCGGAAGGCTCTTTCCATACCAAGTGTATTTGTAGCAATATATAATCATTTTAGTAAAAAATAATGTTGCATACCGTATAGAAAGCATGAAAAACACCTCACCAACCAAAATGATTGAATAAGTCCAGAGTCTGTCATAAGCTTGGCTGATATGACGTGTGCTCTTAGAGCAGAAAAATGGTCCAGACTTGCTCACAGGGCTGCGGTTGATGAATTTGGGCCGCCGTCCTGACCAACACTTTTCAATCCATCAGTTTTCTTACCTCCCAAGTTTCAAGCCACAACCGGAGTCCCATTCCCAGTCATGTCCCATTCTGGTGCTAATGATCACGATTGTATCTTCGTAGTACATAATAAAAACTTTTTATTCCTTATCTACAAAATAAAAGATACAAATAAAAACCAGTTTTTACTTATGTTTGTTCTATGTTTGTTCTGTTTCATTTGTTTGTGGAATCTCGCCATTGAAATCAAATATGAGTGTGCTCTTTAAAGCTCTTGTTTACTATTCTCTTTTTCTCACATTGATTGAAAGGGTTGTCATTGTCTTTCTGAAAAGTCTCATAGCTTGTGCTCTGAATGAGGGAACCAGGAAAGTTTTACTAAAATATGCATGAGCATCATAAGTGTGCTGATTGCTTCATAAACAATACATTTTATGTAGATACAGTTGCCAACAAAATGTAGCTGTACTTGATGATGAATTAAGTCCTAAGCAGTTTCCAAAAGCCATTTCATGAGTAATAAAATACATCTGTACTAATGGTCGGAATTAGGCATGGATACGGTCTCTGAAAGAGTTATTGGAAGATGCAGACAGAAGAGTCATTGGTCACTGGAAGACAGTGTGATAGGTGGGACACTGATGAGACTTCATGTATTTAATGGCAAACTTGAGTTCCTTGCTCTTTTTGTCCCACTTGTGGATGGACATGAGCAGTAACTGTTGGTCCACTTTGCGGCCCATGATGAGGAAGTTGCTCCCGAGATTGTCCAGTTGCGAGCAGGGACAGTTAGCTCCGTTCTTGATGTATAGCGTGAGCTTCTTTAGGTCTTTCTTCCTCAGTATTCCCATCTTCAGAACCTTCTTCTTCTTTTGTGCGGCGATAAGCTTGCGATCGCCTTTTTCCTTTTTCACCTCTTTAATCTTCATCTTGAGTGCTGTAGATAAAATATAGAAAGAAAAAGACTTAGAGCAGGAATTCCCAAAATTATTATGTCAGACAAATTTTGATGTAAAATATCCCTTGAGATTTTTTGTTCATATTTCAATAGTTCATATAACTCAATAGATTCACTTGTTTATGTTTATTTTTTTGTTTGTTTGTTTTTATTTAAAAATTATTTTAATTATTAGCTTATCAACTCCCAGCAGTTCCTTCATGAACTCCAAGATGTTTGCAAAACCTGAAAAGTTCACCCCAAAAAAGTTTGTCATTAATGTTTACTAGTGTCACATTAATCAAAAACGTACACTTTTGTTTTTTTGCAGAACAACTAACAGTATACGGGTTTGAAAAGAGGGTGAGAAAATAATGGCAACATTTTCATTTACGAGTGAACTATCTCTTTAAAAACACCAAGGAAAGACCAGAAAGACCCTTTGGAAAAAGTTCTGAGTACTATGTGTTGTCATTTAACTTTATCCATTGGAAAAAATGGGAAATGTTCTCATGGGACCCTTGGTCACACTCCGGTTCTCCCATATATTTTTGCTGTCTCAAGCAACAAGACCTTTCACAACGAGCACACAGGAAGAACCAAGGCTATCCAGAGTGCTGGAATAGTTTACACCTCCCCGGAGGAGCATCATTTAAACATGGACGGCACTAATTGCTCTCACCCAGGAGAGGACGGAGAGTGGAATGGAAAGTTTTAAAGACAGATGTGAAAAGTGAACACCCCTTCGGTAGCCCGTCCTCATAAGCCACCAAACCTTCCTCCTTTGAAAGTTTTTTGATATTTTCATATTACATATTTTGGAAGCCTGTTAACCTTCTTTCAGAGAATTTCAACAAGTTTCAACATTGGAACATTGGTTTCAGCATTTTCCATTGGAAAGTGTCTGTTGGATGTGAACTTCAGAATCATGGCAGAAGTAGTAGGTCATCTGGGTACGTTTTTGCCTACTGTGTTATGAACACTGTGAATTTAGACATGCTGCTCATTTTACAAACTGCTTTTCATCTACTATACCTTAGGGAGATATGTGTATTCAGGTTGTTGTCTAAGGCAAATAATTTGTTCAGAGTAAAGTCACAACAGATTTTAAAGTAATCCATAAAGTTTCACGAAAATAAATATTGACAAAAAATATGTTCAAACATACTGTTGAGTTCAAATTCCATATAAAATTAATACAGGGAAATTTGAGCCCCTTTATGGGCAGTGGTGCAAAAATTAACGTCTCTGTTACGTATGTAACCTTAGTTCCCTGAATAGGGAACAAGACGCTGCGTCACCGCTGTGGGAACACCTCTGTGTGATTGTGTCCTGAAGCAAGTATGTAACCAGTCCAATGAAATGACAGAACATCATAGGCGGGTGACGTCATAGACCCGGAAACTGTAAAGCACCCGTGAACACAAACAGATACTAGCTTTGAGAAAGCCTGAGGTAGGTGCTCATGGGCATGCAGGGAGTATGGCCAGGTGACACAGCGTCTCGTTCCCTATTCAAGTAACATACGTAACTGAGATGTTGCCTTTCAAGGGAACTTGTGCTGTATCACCGCTGTGGGAATGACAATACCCACATCCCCATATGAGCCAGATGCCCTTCCACCATTGTCTATGGAACGAGTACCCATGCTCCAGGGGTGGAGTTGAGGTCAAGCTCATAGAACCTAATAAACGTGTGCGGCGAGGACCACCCCGCTGCATCACATACTTCTTGCAGGGAAGCCGCTGATAAAAAAGCCTCCTCGTAGAGTGTGCCCGTACAGCCAAAGGAAAGGCTGACCGGCCACCTCATAAGCAAGTGAGATGGCCTCGACCACCCACTTGCTCATTCTCTGCTTGGATGCTGGGCCCCCTCTCAAGGGTGGCCAAAAACAAATGAGCAGCTGTTCAGTTTTTCACCACAGGGCAGCTCTGTGGACATAAGCATCTAGAGCCCGAACTGGGCAGAGCAAATTGAGTGTTTCCTGGTCTGACGTCCAAAAGGGAGGAGGACAAAAGGCCTGCAGTATCACTGGTCCTACAACATTAGTAGGGACCTTAGGAATGTAACCCGGCCTGGGATATAAAAAAGCCTTAACCATACCAGGCGCAAATTCCAAGCACAAGGGTGCCACAGATAAAGCTTGAATGTCTCCAATTCTTCTAAGAGACGAAATAGCAAGCAAAAATATAGCTTTTAGAGTGAGACATTTCTCAAGAACTTCTTCAATTGGCTCAAATGATGCCAACGTCAGGCCCTGTAACACAATGGCCAAGTCCCATGCCAGCACCCTAGTGCGAACCGGTGGCCTAAGTCTCAAGGTACCACGAAGGAAACGAGTGATAAGTGGATCAATGAAACACCACCCAAAGTAGCATGGTAAGCTGCTAAGACCGCCACACACACCTTTAATGTGGAGGGAGCTAATCCTGTGGAGAATCTCTCCTGCAGGAAGTCCAGCACTGCACCCACAGGGCAGTTAACTGGGTCACACTGGTTATCCCCACACCAAGAAGTGAAAAGCTTCCACTTCAAGGCATAAAGTTTCCTCGTGGAGGGAGCTCTAGACTGTAAAATGGTCTCCACAACCTCGGTTGAGAGACCTGAACTCATGAGCAGGGCCCCATCAGAGGCCAAGCCCACAGTTTCCACAGCTCTGGGGGCGAGGTTGCAGGATGATGCCCCTCGCCTGAGAGAGTAGGTCCCTCCTAATCAGAATCTCCATGGGAGAGCCATTGAGGAGAGACACTAAGTCTGAGAACCATACTTCGGCCCGGCCAGAACGGGGCTACTAATAATAGTCTCTCTAGAACTCCCGGAAGCGGAGCAATCAGGGGAAATGCATACAGAGGCAGCCTCAGCCACTCCTGTACCATGGCATCCAGTCCCAAAGGAGCTGGAGGCGTTCGGGAGAACCACAGGCGACAGTGAGCCGTCTCTGACGACGCAAACAGATCTACTTCTGCCCTGGGCCTCGGCCCCTGTCTTGACAGGCTGTCTGCGTCCCTCATTCATGACCTTGATAACGCGAAATGGATTTCCCCTCTGAGAAAACCCCTTGAGCCACCACTGAAACGGTCTCACGTACAACAGGACACAAGGAATCACACTGGACACTGCTGCCAACTGACCTAACAGTTTCTGATACTGTTTGACAGTGAGTGGCTGATCTAGTTTCATCCCTTTTACTGCTGAGAGAATCGACCCCACCTGAGGCTCTGATAGTCGAGCCTGCATGGTGGTCGAATCCCAAATAACCCCAAGATACGTAGTTATCTGCACTGGCAAAAGCACACTCTTCTTGGGGTTCAGCCTCAGCCCCAGATTTCTCATGTGAGCGAGAACAACATCTCGATGTTGGACCGCCATCTGCACTGACTGCGCTAAAATCAACCAATCATTGATGTAATTGAGAATTCGGATCCCCTGCATGCACTAGGGAATCAGAGCTGTGTCTACACATTTCGTGACCGAACGAAAGAACCCGATATTGGTACGCTTCTCCCCCGAAAGTGAACCTCAGGAACTTCCTGTGCTGTGGAAAGATGGATACATGGATGTACGCGTCTTTTAGATCTATCGTGACAAACCAGTCCTTAGACCTGATCTGTGACACAGTCTGCTTGAGTGTAAGCATCTTGAAACTGAGTTTCGCTATAGCACAATTGAGAATCTACTAAGGGTACCAGCCTCTCGACATAGCCTTCTTGGAAATAATGACGGTCCTCAGATCCGTCTTACCCTTCGAAGGCTGCCCCTTCTGTGGGGGAGTACGAGTGGCGGCGTTCTGTTTCTGTTGCACTCGGTTTAAGGAGCTTGCACTCAGCTTCTGCTGCTCCCGCCCAGCAGCAGCAGAAGTCTGGGGTTTGCTAGGGAGAAACTGTTGGAGCGCCGCTGCCTGTTTCTTGGCTTCCTGAAATCTGTCGGTGACAGTAGTAATGGCGTCACCGAACAGACCATTAGGAGACAACGGTGCATCCAACAGTCTCTCTCTTTAATATCGGTGAGGTTCAGTCACAAATGCCTCTCCATGGCCACCAGGACTGCCATAGAATGGCCAACAGATCTGTCTGTCTCCTTGGTGGCATGGAGAGCTAAATCTGCTGATGATCGGAGCTCTCATACAACATTGGCTCCGATCTCCTCACTTTCCCCCAGATCTTTAAGCAGGTCAGCTTGGTAGCCTGACCTGCTGCCGAGTACGCTTTGCCCACCAGCGCTGATGTAGCTCTCAATGGCTTGGTGGGCAATGTCGGGGCTTTCAAATCAAATATCAAATGATTGAATTGAATAATTGATTGATAAACAGGATACTCAAATGAATTAAATTATTCATAATTATTCTGTCAAACTGTCAAGCGATTAATCACATCCAAAATAAAAGTTTGTTTACATAATATATGTGTGCGTACTGTGTATAATTATTATGTATACACACTCATGCATGTAT
>CM031955.1:17957223-18035549 GCA_018749465.1 Paracanthobrama guichenoti
TTTTATACTGTTCTATTTAAAAATTTAAATGTCTTTTTTATTTTACACATTGGGGTTGGTACAATTATTTTTTATACAATTATTCCTATATTTAGTTTGGTTGCTGTTGCACTACTGTTTTATATTGCCCATTTTGAAAATAATGGCTCGTATCTATTAGAGATCTATTCATGTTTCATAAAAGAGTTTAACCTGGAGCTGTGGCTTCACGCATAATACATAATGATAATCATGTCGCCATGCGATAATCATATCACAGCCATGCAGGCATAGTATGATCTTTTCTTTTTAACATACTGCTCAGTATCGTAGCTTCGTACGCTGGCACGGCAGCACGGTACGAATTGTAACAGGAGGGAAATGGTATCAGAATATTCTACCGGAGAATGGTATGGTGTCTTTCTACAAAGTTGACCCGCTTCGCGAAGTGATGGAGGCATTGCTATGGCAGGCTTGAGCTGGAAAGCGGCACGCGATGGCTTATGGTGGAGCGTGGCAACATGGTTCCCAGGACCTTGCTCAAAACCCCGCTGATACCCATTCAATTTCATTAATGCAATTATCTAATCAACCAATCACATGGCAGTTGCTTTCAATGCATTTAGGTGTGGTCCTGGTCAAGACAACCCTGAACTCCAAACTGAATGTCAGAATGGGAAAGAAAGGTGATTTACCAAATTTTGAGCGTGGCATGGTTGTTGGTGCCAGACGGCCGGTCTGAGTATTTCACAATCTGCTCAGTTACTGGGATTTTCACGCACAAATTCATTTCTAGGGGTTTACAAAAGAATGGTGTGAAAAGGGAAAAACATCCAGTATGCGGCAGTCCTGTGGCGAAATGCCTGTTGATGCTAGAGGCCGAGGAGAATGGGCCGACTGATTCAAGCTGATAGAAGAGCAACTTTGACTGAAAATAACCACTGCTATAACCGAGGTATGCAGCAGCATTTGTGAAGCCACAACACGCACAACCTTGAGGCGGATGGGCTATAACAGCAGAAGACCCCACCGGTACCTACTCATCTCCACTACAAATAGGAAAAAGAGGCTACAATTTGCATACAAGCTCACCAAAATTGGACAGTTGAAGACTGGAAAAATGTTGCCTGGTCTGATGAGTCTCTCATTTCTGCTGAGACATCTAGATGGTAGAGTCAGAATTTGCTTAAACAGAATGAGAACATGGATCCATCATGCCTTGCGTTACCACTGTGCAGGCTGGGTGGTGGTGGTGGTGGGGCCATGTGGGGATGTTTTCTTGGCACACTTTAGGCCCCTTTAGTGCCAATTGGGCATCGCTTAAATGCCACGCCTACCTGAGCATTGTTTCTGACCATGTTCCATCCCTTTATGACTACCATGTACCCATTCTCTGATGGCTACTTCCAGCAGGATAATGCACCATGTCACAAAGCTCGAATCATTTCAAATTGGTTTCTTGAACATGACAATGAGTTCACTGTACTAAAATGGCCCCTACAGTCACTGAGATCTCAACCCAATAGAGCATCTTGGGATGTGGTGAACGGGCTTCGTGCCCTGATGTGCATCCACAAATCTCCATCAACTGCAAGATATGCTATCCTATCAATATGGGCCAATATTTCTAAAGAATGCTTTCAGCACTCTTGTTGAATCAATGCCATGTAGAATTAAGTGCGTTCAGTTCTGCGAAAGGGTCAAACATAGTATTAGTATGGTGTTCCTAATAATAACTTTAGGTGAGTGTATATTTTGCTACAGTGGACCCAGTACATTTCTGGCAACATAATGGTACTTTAAATGTTTACCTGTAGTCCAAACAGCTGAATATCTGTTCAAAATATGAATTGAACTAAAATATAGGACATTAAATTAATTGAACAAGATAGTTACGATTGTATGGTACATTTGACCGCTGATCGAGGTGTGGGTTAATGTACCTGAGGCTAAACTGAGAAACACGTGACTGCTTTGTGCCACTGGGATATGAAAGATATATCTTCTTTTTTTGCATCCTCTGGCTTTTAACTGTTGTGCTACATTAAAGTGACTGTTGCTGAATTATTATGAACTGCTTCAACAAGAATGTGAAAAGCTTAGACTGTGTGATCACTATCAAAAGCAGGTTTGGCGTATTTGGCGGGATTTGCTGGGCAGAGTGAGAGCTTGAGACAGAGCCTGAAAGCATGTTTACTGCTAATGATGGGACGATTGGTCAAATAGTGACTGTAAACTATTTACTGATAAGGCATGGACGTATGACCAGTGAAGTGAATAATGAACTAATGATCTGTAAACTCCTCGTGTTAGTGGGTAAAGGATATATTAGGCAGCAAGTGAACATTATGTCCTCAAACTGATGTGTTAAGGCAAAGGACCAGGAAAATGGGCGACGAAGTGTGAGATTTGAGCTTTGAGTTTGACAAGGGCCAAATGCTGATATACCGACGACTGGTCGGAGATCTCCAAAACTGTAGCTCTATATGGGGTGTTCTGGTCTGCAGTGGTCAGGATCTATCAAATGCTCCAAGGAAGGAACATTGGATGAACGGCCACAGGGTCATGATGAGAAAGGCTCGATGATGCAACGGCTAGGACTGGCTGGCCCGTGTGGTCTGATCATGAACAGGACGAGCTACTGGAGCTGAAACTGATCTCAGATTTGAACTGGTTCGACTAGAAAGGTGTCATCGGATACAGAGGCACAACAGTTTTATTGCGTATGGGGCGGTATGTCCAGCTTGACCAGTCAGGGTCTAGTGGAGCACATGCTCGGGATTTGAACGGTAAAAGACTGAACCAACAGATCGGAATATTAGGAATCAGTGATCAGTGTATTTCTATATATTTTTAAATCAAATAAATGCAGTAAAAAATTATAATGATTCCAAACTTCTGACCATAGTGTAAGTGTGTTAAAATGTGTTTATGTGTTCAAAATACATAAATGATAAGTGATTTTGGACACTCACTCACTCACACACACACACACACACACACACACTCGCTCTCTCACTCCCTCCCTCACTCACACACACACACACACACACACACACACACACACACACACACACACACACACACACACACACACACACACACACACACTCTCTCTCTAACTCTCTCACACACACACACCGATAAATGATTTTGGACACTTTCTGGTTGCCAGATGTCAGTGTATGATGTTGATAGTGAATGTGATCCTGTGTGAACGTGTTGTGTAATCTAAAATGTAAACAGTTGAGTTCTGCACAGGTGAAGGATCATCGGGCAGCGGTGCTGGATCTCATAGAGTCTTATCTTAAAGGTACAGACACACACATACAGTATAACTACATACACACACACACACACACACACACACACACAGCACTTGTAATTGTAGGATGTAAATTGGCGTAAGATTTTGAACTGCATAAACCGTAATGTAACCACCACACTCACTAGCACGGTAAAACACTGAAACACTATCACCTGACACACACAGATACTGTGGGAAACTGCTACACACATGACACACACACACACACACACTACGGTTAAACACACACACACACACACACACACACACACACACATGTGGCTCCTTTCACTCTACATAATCACTATACATCACACACACACACACACACATTACTCCTACAATAAACTTAACTCACTCACACACACACACACACACACTACTAATTTTCCCTAAACCTACCCATCACACACACACACACACACACACCTACTAGCCTACACCTAATCGAGGACACTACATGCACAAACACACACTAATTGGACACATAAACACCAGAACACACACTTCATACATACTCTCACACCTTATCCATTACACCTTTTTAAACACTTCTAATACCTGCAATATTCACACACACACACACTACTGGCAGAAACCTACCCATCTCACACACACACTGTTCCTAAAACACATCACCCATCCACACACACACTCACATGTACACACACTTCCCACAATGCCTAGGGAGGAATAACTCACTCCCTATCCCACCGAATCACACACAACACACACACACACACACACACACACACAGACACACACACTGCCTGAAGTTAGTTAACACACACAGCACACACACACACATGCATGCACTAAACCACTTTATATCCTAATCTCAAGAAAACATTCTGCATTTTACATTTTACTAAAACATTGTTTAGTGTGTTTTATGAGTTATTCAGAAATATGAGGACACAGGAAATGTCCTCATAAAACCATGTTTATGTTGTAATACCAGTGTAATACCCATGTCATTACACACATTTGTGTTCTCATAAATCACATAAACAAGCGCACACTCTGGCTTCACACAGACACACTTCATGACTACTTTGTGTAATTACACACACACACACCTCTTTCTCTCTCTCTCTCGCTCTTCTGTGCTATTGTTAATTGTGCAGGTGTCAGTGAGCTGTATTCTGTGAGGCTGTTATATGTGAAAGCCAGGAATTGACTGTAACCTACTGTTCAGCTAAGGCACATCAATGAATGCATTACAGAGAGCTGTACGTGACAGAGTCAGCAAAAAGAGACTGTAAGTAAACACACCTCAATGCATAAGCACAAGGCCATGTGTTCGCTGAAACTCATTTCACTCTGAATTAAATGTCTTGAATTCATGAATATCTTTTTCCACACATTTCCTGGTTAATGTTCATTTAATATTGCAGATATCCTTGTGTCACTCAAAGTAGTATATAAATCAATTTACATAAACCAAGAGAGTTTAAAATGTGACCATACTGATGTTCATGTTCAGCTTTACTGCACTTTACTGATCATCATACAAACACATACAAACCCGATTCCAAAAAAGTTGGGACTGTACAAATTGTGAATAAAAACAGAATGCAATGATGCTTGGAAGTTTCAAATTTCAATATTTTATTCAGAATACAACATAGATGACATCAAAATGTTTAAAACTGAGAAAATTTATCATTTTAAGGAAAATAAGTTGATTTTAAATTTCATGGCATCAAACACATCTCTAAAAAAGTTGGGACAAGGCTATGTTTCCCACTGTGTGGCATCCCCTCTTCTTTTTCTAACAGTCTGCAAACGTCTCTGGGGACTGAGGAGGACAAGCTGCTCAAGTTTAGGAACAGGAATGTTGTCCCATTCTTGTCTAATACAGGCTTCTAGTTGCTCAACTGTCTCAGGTCTTCTTTGTGGCATCTTCCTCTTATGATGCACAAATGTTTTCTATGGTGAAAGATCTGACTGCAGGCTGGCCATTTCAGTACTTGGATCCTTCCTTCTGCGCAGCCATGATGCTGGAATTGATGCAAAGTGTGTTTCTGGCATTTGCCATGTTGGAAATGCATATCTTCCTGAAAGAGACGTGGCGTCTGAAGGGGGACATATGTTGTTCTAGAACTTGATATACCTTTCAGCATTGATGGTGCTCTTTCCAGATGTGTAGCCAAGCCCATGCTACATGACTATGCAACTTCTACTACCATCAGAGACGCAGGCTCTCTGAACTGAATGCCGATAACAACTTAATGTCTCACCTTTAGTCCGGATGACATGAGATCCAGTATGGCTTTTCCGGCATTGACTCACGCACAGAGATTGTCCCAGATTCTGAATCTTGATGATATTATGCACTGTAGATGATGATAATCTCCAACCTCTTGCAATTTTTCCTGAGAAACTTCTTTCTGATATTGCCCACTATTTGGCCCCAGCATTGGGGAATTCAGATCCTCCGGCCCATCTTGACTTGGAGAGACACTGCCACTCTGAGAAGCCTCTTTATACCCAATCATGTTTTTTGAATCGGGTTTGTACTAATACAAACAAAATATCCAGCAATACAATTATTATTATCTATCTGGTTATTCAGAAATAAAAGATTGAGAAAAGATCTTCTACTTTTTCTATAGAGAACATTAAACTATATAATTAGAGCAAAAGAGATTCTGTTACCTACTTAATATGTGTGTAAATAGTGCCTTTATTAACCACTAAAAATCGCATAGTGAAATCCAACTCCATAATGACTTCTGTACGACTCTCACAGAAAACCTTTAGGTTATCCTGTGTACACGGCTGCCCAATTCATTACTATTCTAAAATCTTGGTGGGCTGATTATGCACGACATAAAGAGATTTTGGAGTATATTGGGGGCAGACACACTGAGACTGCGAACTACTAATCTCTGTGCAAACTCACTTCTCTATGCAACTCATATGTAAAGACACTGCAGTAGAGACTCAAGTGAAGCTTACTGAGAGAAACAGCATGTGTGTCTGATCATATGTACATGATGTGTAGATGTGTTGGCAGTTCCAGTGCATGCATATATTCAGTCATTTTCCACACTGCATTACCTTCCTCTATTTTTGTTGCATGAATTTAGGAGGCATCCAATTTAGAAAGACATCCTTTTGCCATTGTGTTTTGTAAATGAGAAACTGGCACCAAAAGTAATTTCTACCATTGTGCTCTCTATCTAGTGCTAAATGGCAATTTTATGCTTAGTTCTGGAATGTAAAAGTTATTTTGAATTAAAGCAAAGTTTCAATTACAGTAGGCCTATATTTCATGGTATTTTGATTCTAAAATAAAAGACTGGCGAAACTTGATTTCAAGTGATATAACACCTTTTAATGTGCTACTATTATACTATTTTATGCTGTTTTAGCGGTTTCCCAAGTACAGATTTGCATGCATCCATTATCATAAAAACACTTTAATTTTTACTACATTGCACTCATTTCTCAACCAGTCTGAAAACAATTAGTTTGAAGATTCAGTCCTGAACCCTTCTTTCATAAGCCCATTTGCTCTGATTGGTCAGATGGCCCAGTCTGCGATTGCCCACCAGCTTTGCTGTTTGTCGAAAGAATGCCTTTTGACTGGAAACTAACATCTGAATTTCAGCCTGCAGGAAAACAGCGGATAAATAACACGATCAAATCCCTTCCAGTCTCAGCTACAACTACAGGTGTTTGGTGACAGGCCAAAGTAGATGGGTATTTGCAGACAGGCCAACAGAAATTCTATAAGCTGGATTGTTATTTTTGCTATCATACTTATGCATGTACAGGAAGTAGGGACTATAATTAAGTGATTACTTTATTTCTAGCAGTTCAGAATCGAGATTTTTTCTTTTCTTATGAGACAACACCTTATTTGTTAAAAATTTTGATCTTGTAAACTTCTGCAAACCTTTTATATCTACAACAGCTTTATTGGCACACTACATGAAAGGTAATATCTTGAAAAAAGCACTGGTACTTTAACATGATGCCTTATGGCATTTTAGCCTTGAATAAGGAGGCCTATGAGAACAGAATTTTAATCCTCAGCCTCAGCTATGATTAATCTTAATATTAGGCACACGAGAAATATGTGTGTGTGTAAATTTACAGAATAAAAGACTTGAGCATTTATTTGCATCCATCTTGAAATCCAAAAATTACTTTAATGGTTTGATATCTGAAATGTTCCGCTATTGCAATGCATGGATAAACTGAGGCCAAATCAATTGAAATTAAATAGCCCATTCCTGGTAAGTGTTGCTGGCTGCCTTCAGGGCATTGGCAAATAATCGTAATGGCTTTGTGAAGTCAAAGAACAAAGGCAGTGCTGATGAGATCATGCAATGCTCCTGGGCGAGGTCTTTTGCATTTCTATCTACACATACAGTTATTGATTTATACCTGCGCATGTGGCGCTGCCACTGAGCTGATGAGATCCAGTTGTGGAAACTGGCAAGACACTTAGCGGATACACAGTGCTGATGATTGTTCAAAGGCCACAGTAGAGGATCGTATTCTTAACCCCAGTGTTTCTGGAATGTGGCTAGGGAGCTGAAGATACACGTTTTTCCATGTCCCTGAAATCTCCATGGTTTATTGAGCTCTCCCACTGCAACTATAAGGAGTTGAGTGTGCTAAATGCACCCAATTATACGCTGGTAAAGTAAGAACATTATTGTACAACCATATTATAGTCCATCAGCCAGAGCATCTCCTAGATCACAACATTCTGGACACGTGGAATGGCATTCGTAACATCATCGCTAGATGATCCTCCAGCGCTATCTGCCCTCACCAGACTGCAGATACTTATATGAAGGAGGTGGGGTGAACACATGTCTCAGGTCTGGAGAGATATTAGAGGTTTTCAAACAACGTGTTGATTGAATTCTTCTTTCTGAAGTCCTGAGGGTAAACTCTCTATACCATAAGGGTGACGTAAGTAAACCAGAGGACTGAGGCTGGAACTGAGGGCGTGGCAACAAGGATCTCAACCAACTGGGAAGATATGGAAGATGATTATACACACAGTTGCATGTGTACTTATTTCCACAAACCTTTACAGTTTATCACAATCGTTTCATTGGATTGTTAATTTGATTTATACAAATTATGTATTTATGCTGATTATTTAACTAATTACACAAATAATAATACATTAAAAATAGCTTATAAAAGCTTATATTTACATTTATATTTGGCAGACGCTTTATCCAAAGCACTTACATTGTACTGCAAGGTATACATTTTTTTTATGATTTTGTTGGGTTCTTGCTTTCATGGGGAATTGAACTCCATGACTCGAGATTAAGTAGTGCTAATGCCTGATTATGTTTGAGTGTTTACAGGAAACTTTTTATATTAAATAGATTACAAAAATATGCAAAAAGAAATCGTCCTGCTAGACTCCCCAAACAGCTTTTATTGTAAATCTGCCCAGAGAATAACCTGTGTGGAATTACCAGGCCCATCATTGGTAACTTTGACTCGCCCATTGGGGAGGTTAGTAAGATGGGATGAGGAGAGGTGCAATACAGATCATTCACTAAAAATAACATTGCCTTCTAGAGTGTATGGTTTATTTTCAATAATATGAATGTCTCTAGTTGAGCATTATTTATTTGTATTTGCACATCAAATGGATTTCGGTAACCAGCTGCACTTTACAGGCTTTCATGGGAAACTGACTTTTATGAGCAGATAGACTCGAGACAGTAATACTACAACATGTGGGTATTGGTAACTTGCAGCACTCAATGCCTGATCTGTGCTCAGTGATATCTGATATGGGCCGATTCATGTACAGTCAGGATGTTCTTTGACTATGTGTCAGTAAATCAAACCAGTGACTAAACACAAATCCCTAATGCTTTGAGCTTTCTTACTGCAGAGATGAAAATAATCTGTTATTTAAACTGTGATTAAACGATAGCAAAAGAGTGATCAAAGAACGCTTCCTTTATAATCGCTTGAAAATAATAATCAAAACGCTGAGTTTCATTAAAGGATCGAGTTTTTGGACTCTCGCCAAAACTCCTGAGCATAATCTGGCGAATTCTTATTTGCTACTTTTGTGTTTGCACTCAAGAAGTTGAAATGAAAAGCATCTGTAGAAAAGGTGAAATCGAAAGTTGTTAATGATGAGATCACTCGCATTCATGTGCTCGTTATGTTCTGGTGGATCATGGTGTTGGGTTAATTATTTACTGTAATTGAAATTAATTTTCCTTGAAAGGAAAATATGGGGATTATACTTCATTTTTTTCGTACTTTGAATGCATAGTTACTTTTAATGTAATTGAAACTAAATACTGTGTATAGATTGTAAAACAATTATATATATATTATTAGTATATATATATATATATATATATATATATATATATATATATATATATATAAATATAAAATAGAATTAATATAAAAATTTGTGTTCAACTTTAAAAATGTTTTTATGTATCCTTCCTCACATTTATGGTAATTCTGGCCACACATCAGAATAATTTATGTAGTTTATGTTATTAATTTGAAATGATTTAAGAGATTTACTTAATCTAATCACTTAACTAGTCGCAGGCTCATATAGTATTTAGAAAGTAATTAAATAATGGAGAGAGTAATTTGTATAGTAATCTAATTACACTATATTGTAATTATACACCATTGTATGTAATTAGGACCTTGTAATTAATTACTTTTTGTAGAGTAACTTGCCCAACACTGGTAATTTGCCATAATGCTATCACTGCAACCTTTCATGCACACACCCTAAATATAATGCCATAGATCTGAATATAATGTTAGTAATCAACATTTTCCATGCATTAGTTAACCGAGAGCCATATACAGGAAAAATGTGCCAAAAGTTTTCGAGATAGTTCCATGTGCTCATACTTCTGGCTTCCCTGCATATGCAAAGACGTTAGTTTGTCGCAGCTGGCGTTATGATTGAAGTCTTATAGCAGACAGTGCCTGGCGGGTGAGCTAACTAGGGTAGGAAAATGCCTTTTAATTCTGGGGCCTAAGACAATTTTTATTTAAAAATCTTGGCTCAACATTATATATAATTCTTCTTAGAAACATTATAAAACAACAAAACAATGCAGCTCATGACCCCTTTAATTAATTCCTGCTATGGCAAAGCTGGAATACACTCACCAGTATCTAGTGTCATATGATCCTTCAGAGCAATTATAATATGCTGATCTACAAGGAAAAAAATATATTATTATTACTGTTGAAACAGTTAAGAAGTTGTTTAATATTTTCTATGGAAAAAATTATTATTTAATAATACTTTGATCAATTTAATGCTTCATTTCTAAATAACAGTATTAATTTATTCTCTCACAAAAAAAGGCATTAACTCTAAACTTTTAAACATTTGTGTGTATATGCATACACTTTGAGTCAGTTTATACCTCACCTCCATCATCTAGCACTCAGAACTGCAAATTTCCAACATTTGCCTCTGGTTTGTGCTATAACTGGACTTTGCAAAATAATACTGACAATGTGTGCAAATAAACAATGCTATCAGATTCCTCCTTAAACACTGGTAGAGGCTGCATGGATGATTTTCACTGAACTTTACCCTAAACGTGACTGTCTCTCTAGTGGCCAAATACTTGGGTATGATAGCCTTGATGTTTTTCTGGCTTAGCCAATCTTTTGTATAATTTATACAAAGTTATATGGGGAAAAAGAGAGCAAATATGATGCTGATATTTTGATATGCTCTGCTTTCATAAAATGACTTCAATGGCCATTCATCTTTACTATAAATTTAGACAGGATATGCTATCAGTGAGGTTTTGGCTTGATTGTGTTTTTCTCTTTCTTTTTATCAGTGAGCAACTCTTATCTGAGAGTTTCTAGCACGCCTCACAGGATGAAATGAACTGAAATTACTGCTGTCAAGTCTACAACATGTCAGAAGCACACTGCACTGAATACTGCATCCCAAAATGCAATTAACTAAAAATGTAAAATCACATTTTTGCTGCTGTTTCCATGCTGCTTCAGATTCTCAGAAGAATCTCTTGGACAAAATTTTCTGGGCCAGTTTTGTAAATCCAGATTCATCCATATCGCTTTACTTCCATTTCAAGTCACTACTACTTGCACAGCCATAATATCGCTGTTACCCATTTAAAAACAAGAAAGAAACCAGGTGGCCATTTTCTCCTGGACTTATTAGAAAGTTCAACTACTATTGAGCGATACAGTTTCAGATGGAAGTGTGTGTGTGGGTGCAATTCCATTATGATGGAGAGCACTCTTCTGTAGACTTGTGTCCAGACAGCATTTTATTTTCTGCTTTTAGAGGGCTATATGTAAGAATTTTCATGAATTAATCGCTTATTTATTGCCAATGTGTGAACAGTTTGTAACGAAACTTGAAAACCTAGGCCTTTTCGAGTTCCTAGGTTGTCTGTGAAAGCATGAAAACTGGGGACATGGGATGTTTTTGCCGGAAAATCGTGAAAAGTATTTTTTACATTTATATTTTTACATTTATACATTTAAATGCATTCCTGATAACCTTTCTTTCTGTTCAATGATACATAAATGAACATGCTTATACAATGTTCAGGATAATGCCTAAACAGCTATTCTATACTGCAACGCTAATGTGTCATGTAAAGAGAAAATGGATTCATTCAAACTATAGTCTCACATAGTCAGATCTATAAAGTCTACTTACTATACTTTATAATCAAACTATCATAATAATATCATGTAATTTTATTAACCTCATCTGCAATTCAACGGAAATTTGAACTGCCCCAGAGCTGGTGCAAAAACATATCAACACCAGATCAGATGCTTTCTGTTTGCTAACAGCATATCGCGCAGCAAAGATATTTTTTAAACTTCTTTTTTACTTTAAAAAAAAAAACGAAAATGAATCCTTTACACCGTGTATATCGGGCTATGAATCAAGAGGAACGCCTGATGTACATCTTTTCAAAGAACGTGATATACACTATATTGCCAAAAGTTTTGGGACGCCTGCTCTTACATGCACATGAACTTTAATGACATCCCATTCTTAACTCCAGTAGGGTTTAATATGGAGTTAGCCCACCCTTTGCAGCTATAACAGCTTTCAGCTCTTCTGGGAAGGTTTCACAAGGTTTAGGAGTGTGTTTATGGGGAATTTTTGGACCATTCTTCTAGAAACGCATTTGTGAGGTCAGGCGCTGATATTGGACGAGGAGCCTGGCTAGCAGTCTCCGCCTCTAATTCATCCCAAAGATGTTCTATCGGGTTGAAGTCAGGACTCTGTGCAGGCCACTCAAGTTCCTCCACACCAAACTCACTCATCCATGTCTTTATGGGACCTTGCCCAGTGCACTGGTGCACAGTCATGTTGGAGCAGGAAGGCCTTTCCCAAACTGTTGTTCTCACAAAGTTTGGAGCATGAAAATGTTCTTGGTATGTTGAAGCATTAAGAGAGATGAGTGATTGGAACACCCTGAATTCAACAGATTTGGAGGTGTCCTAATACTTTTGGCAATATAGTTTATATTTATTTATAGCCTATATTTTTCATTGCAATTTTTTTTTTTTTAAATGAAAGAGTTACTATGGTGACACGAGATTTGTTTTCACACACTAAACCACACCCCTCAGTATAGGCTATATGACAACAGTACTCCTACCGGCTGCAACTGCTTTAGCCATAAGGTGAAAGTCACCTGTGATTAAACATTGTCTGCTCTGGCTGACTTCACTCACACTGATCAGCACATGTGTGTCCACTCTCCACGTGGCTGACCACAGCATGCCATCTGTGCATGTGAGCTCTCCAGAGATCAGGAGCCAGACGGAGGAATGTGTCCGTGAGTCTGAATACACTGATGCTGCTTGGTTTGTAGGGAACTGTGTGTTACTGTTGTTTGAGTGCAGAATCCACTTTGCTGTCTAAAATGAATTTTTTTTTATTTATTTTTTAAAAACATAACATACAAAAGTACTGTAATTAGTCACATGCATTTTTTTAAAGGCACAACTCACAACAAGGGGGACCTATTTTGCAAAATTAATTTTTTATAAGTTTGAACACAGAAGTGTAATCACAGTGTGTGTAAACAACCAGCCTATAATGATAAAGATCCACCTACTCCTTTTCTGTTTCTTGCTGTGAAAGTAGCTGGAGACATACAATATATGCGCCCAAAAAAAAAAAACAAAAACAAAAACATACAAATGTTCTGTTATTGGATGTACCAACGAACATAGGCTCCCGCATCTTGAGCCACTGAGGACTGAGCCACTTTTTATATATATTTAAATGTTTGATTAATATGATGGTATATGCTAGAGGTGTATCAAAAACACATCGGAGCATTTTGATATTGTCACATGTCTGTTTAGTTTAGCTTTCAGTTATGTTTCTTTGATTCTGTCACACGCCCTTTTGTCTTAGTGTCCCCGCCACTTGTCTGTTTCCTAGGTTACCCTCGTTAAGTTCTGTTCAGCTGTGTTTAGTTAATTATCTGCTTCTGTTTGTTATTTAAGTTCTTCCTCGTTCATTCTTGTCAGGTGTGGTGTACAATGAAAGGGGAGCGAGGACAAATGTGCAAGAAAATGGCTTTATTTAAACGGGCGGTGCGGGCGGGGCGGGAGGGACTCACCAGGGCGGGAGTGCACAGGCAGGGCGGGGACAGACTGAGGAGACAGAAAGTGCAGGAGGCCAGGTGCACCACACAGTTCAGGAGGCCAGGGCGGCTCACATACAGTTCAGGAGGCCAGGGCGGCTCACACAGTTCAGGAGGCCAAGTCCTCTCGGAGTCGGTGCAACGGACGGACTCAAGACACTCCTGCAAAACAAACCGCAGGTTGCTTCGCACTCTCCCTCGAATGTCTGGAGGAAGCCCTGCTCCTCCCAGGCACATAGGACTGCCCCCACAAAAACCCAACACAGCCCTCCTAGCCGTGTCAGGACTCCGGACCACTGGACCTTGGCCCACCAGACTAAGGACCACCCCACTCTGTTTCTGGGTCATCGGAGGACTGGGCCACTCCACTGACTGTAGATGAAAGGAACAGTCAGTGGGCTGGGATTCTGCTGGCCAGGGATGTTCTGGTTTCCAAGATGGTAAATATGGTGGACAAAGTCCCAGAATCCCAGATGCCCCAGCCTCTCCATCTCCCCCGGGTTACAGCATGTCCAAACAGATGTTCAACACCTCCTGATCTCCGCCTTTAGTGTATACCATGTGCTCCACCTCAATAAGAAAACTGCAGGCGAAGTCCCTCACATCAGCCCCTGCTGACGGATGTGAGCAGAGTTCACATACTTGGAAAGTTGCAGATAGCTGGAGGTTCAGTGGGGAGATGGAAAAGGAAGATACCCATCTTCTCTGCTTAGTCCTCTTAATGGCTGGTTCGTTCTGTCAGGTGTGTGGTACAATGAAAAGGGAGTGAGGAAAATGGGGTTTTTTTTTAATACAAAATAAAATGTACAACATTATACAAAAATTAGGAAGATTAGACCCTTCCTATCAGAGCAGGCATGCCCAAAGAGGCATGAAATCCTCACAAGGACCTTTTCCTGGACCGTTCCCACCTGGTGGAATGCCCTGCCTGTCTCAATCTTGAGCAGCCGAGTCGGTAGCCATCTTTTCCAGCAGCACCACAGACCAATAAAAGAATAGCACTTATCACTCTTCTCGTTTTTTCTGTTTATATATATATATATATATATATATATGACAGACTTGTTACAGCACTTGCATATCGTTGCCCTTGCCTGTTTTTAGTTGCTTCTATTGCTCTCATTTGTAAGTAGCTTTGGATAAAAGCGTCTGCTAAATGACTAAATGTAAATAAACACAAATAAAAACCCACGAGGGGGAAAATCAAACAAACCATAATACATACAAGTGACCAGGAGAAAACAAACGTGATGCAGGGAACAGCCAACAGGAATAAACGATATAACAACAAATCGATAATGTTGTTATCAAGAAAGAAGACACAAAGAGAAGATAAAGGAACAACCAAGGCAGGAAATTAACAGGAACAGGTGGGACAAATCAATCAAAATGATCAGGTAACATAAGAAGGGCGGGTTAGACAATAGACAGGAGTCATGAGGTCACAAGCACATGGCAGAAAATAACAAAAACACAACATGTGCTAACAAGACAAGACAGACATGTGACACATTCATTCTTTATCTGGTGACCGTTATGGTAGAGTGTGATTTCCTTGTTGTTCCGTGTTGTTGCTGAGAGTTTACTTTAAAGTTTATGTTCTATTGAGATCTTCTGATTCTTCAGTTTGTTCCTGTTGCTACACATTGTTACAGATTACTGTGCAAGAAAATACAGTATGCTGCAAAGTTTGTGGTCAAGTTAACTAATGTAGTTAACTAATGTTAACTAATGAACCTTATTGTAAAGTGTTACCAAAATATCTATTTGACAGTATATGCAGCATTTTTCCTGTGGTATCAAAATGGTATTGAATATCAAGTATACTTTTCCAGGTATCGCATCGAAGTTAGATATTCCAGTATAGTGACAACACTACATGAGTTCAGTCAGTGAGTTGAATCAACTTAACTCCACACCAACTACATAAATGTATTTTTGTAAATGTACAAACCCAATTCCAAAAAAGTTGGGACACTGTACAAATTGTGAATAAAAACAGAATGCAATGATGTGGAAGTTTCAAATTTTAATATTTTATTCAGAATACAACATAGATGACATATCAAATGTTTAAACTGAGAAAATGTATCATTTTAAGGGAAAGATAAGTTGATTTTAAATTTCATGGCATCAACACATCTCAAAAAAAGTTGGGACAAGGCCATGTTTCCCACTGTGTGGCATCCCCTCTTCTTTTTATAACAGTCTGCAAACGTCTGGGGACTGAGGAGACAAGTTGCTCGAGTTTAGGAATAGGAATGTTGTCCCATTCTTGTCTAATACAGGCTTCTAGTTGCTCAACTGTCTTAGGTCTTCTTTGTCGCATCTTCCTCTTTATGATGCACCAAATGTTTTCTATGGGTGAAAGATCTGGACTGCAGGCTGGCCATTTCAGTACCTCGGATCCCTTCTACGCAGCCATGATGTTGTAATTGATGCAGTATGTGGTCTGGCATTGTCATGTTGGAAAATGCAAGGTCTTCCCTGAAAGAGACGATGTCTGGATGGGAGCATATGTTGTTCTAGAACTTGGATATACCTTTCAGCATTGATGGTGCCTTTCCAGATGTGTAAGCTGCCCATGCCACACGCACTCATGCAACCCCATACCATCAGAGATGAAGGCTTCTGAACTGAGCGCTGATAACAACTTGGGTTGTCCTTGTCCTCTTTAGTCCGGATGACATGGCGTCCCCAGTTTTCCAAAAAGAACTTCAAATTTTGATTCGTCTGACCACAGAGTAGTTTTCCACTTTGCCACAGTCCATTTTAAATGAGCCTTGGCCCAGAGAAAAACGCCTGCGCTTCTGGATCATGTTTAGATATGGCTTCTTTTTTTTGACCTATAGAGTTTTAGCCGGGCAACGGCGCAATGCATGATGGATTGTGTTCACCGACAATGTTTTCTGAAGTATTCCTGAGCCCATGTTGTGATTTCCATTACAGTAGCATTTCTGTATGTGACGCTGGTGCCGCCTAAGGGCCCAAAGATCACGGGCATCCAGTATGGTTTTCCGCCTTGACCCTTACGCAAGACAGAGATTGTTCCAGATTCTCTGAATCTTTGGATGATATTATGCACTGTAGATGATGATAACTTCAAACTCTTTGCAATTTTTCTCTGAGAAACTCCTTTCCTGATATTGCTCCACTATTTTTGGCCGCAGCATTGGGGGAATTGGTGATCCTCTGCCCATCTTGACTTCTGAGAGATTTGTAAATTATTGCATTCCTTTTTTTGTTCACAATTTCTACAGTGTATCAACTTTTTGGAATCGGGTTTGTATTCAGAAACATCCAGGCCGGGAGAAGCAGCATATTTGCATTTAAAGGACACACTCAAAAGCGGCATGTTTTTGCTCACACACAAATTGGGGCAAATTGAACAAAATTATCATTTAATAAATGATCTGTGGGGTATTTTTGAGCTGAAACTTCAGATACCTTCTGGGACACCTGTAACTTATATTATATCTTGTGAAAAGGGGGCTTAATATGTGCCTCTTTAACGTTAAAATAAAAACAAAAATCTAATCTAATTTAAATATTACCAAAACTCTAATAGTATATCACTTTATACTAAAATAACACTGGCTTGTACTATATTTCTTTATAATTAGCAAAATAATTGGGATGTTTTTCTATTTAACAAAAAATTATTGTTTCCTTTGTTATATAATGCAAACAAGTATGCATGAATAATGCATTGTTATTTGTAACAATGCATAATGCAACGATTCAAATAATGCAATGTATTAAGCATTCACATGGCCACAGTAAAATTATATGTATATATTATATACACACACAAAAACCAGGTGTATATGACAACCTCTGCTAAGCCAGTCATATTTTTTATCAGCAGACCTCTTAGCTTTTACATGACTTTTACTGCTTTTGTAATCTAAATTGTGGGAATACAATGACTCACAGCATTCATCTCTCAGGAGCACAGATCTGGTGTGTTGTATTTCCTCTGCCTGTGTGTCACACTGTGCTGTGAATTATCCTCTGGGCATCACTGCACTCCTCTCTGAAGCACTGAGCATGCTGGGACTTTTCCCAGCTGGACCCTAAGGTGTGATGGGAGATGATGGAAGTAGCCATAGACATTGAACCCACCACATGGTGAGTTATTGTTGATTTCTTGACTTCATAGACATGTTACCATGGAAATTGGATGCAATGATCGGTGCCATTCAGTTCATCCAGTGTGAACAGCAAAAAAATAAATAAAAAAATCACATGAAATATTTATAAATCCATTTTTGAGCTACATTCATATATGATTTATTTTGTGTATGGTTTGTTGTTTTTGCCGTTTGCCTACATTTGAAAACTTACAGTGGAATGAACGTGCATGGCTGCACACATCGCACACGCAACACTGAAATGTTCTACATGACTTTTAAAATCGGAACAGATTTTAGAACACTGTGCATCATACACATGCCGACTTTCAAGTCGTTCCGAACACAATAAATTTGAGACATAAATGAAAACAGTGTGTTCTAAACTTAGCACAAAATATAAATAATGATTGATATCATCTGACTGGATGGAATCATAGTATTATGTTAAAAAAAAAAAAAGTCTGTGCTTATCATACACCATGCAATTTTCTGTGAAAAATGTCAACTCTGACTGCCCAAAATCTGCAGACTGGTCAGCAACAAGCATTGGCTTGTTCAGAATGCAATTTGGGGTTTAAGATTAAGACCAGGCTTAAACTAGTCCCAGACTAAAATGCATGTTCGAGCTGCTTTAACTGAAAGCAGCTTGCACTGACATGACTTAAAAATTGTGCCATTGTGTTGTCTCAAGATGCACACCAGTAATGTTTTTTTTCTAAGACACGTTTATAAAAGCTACTTAAATGCCCTATTTGAACTAAACCCTAATCCTGATTTAATCTAATCCCTGTTTGTGAAACCAGACCTTAGAGTATTCCAGCCTTAAGTCACACTAAATCGAATAAAACCATTGAGAAATGTCAGCTCCAGTAGCTAAAATATGATGAATAATGTTGATAAATTAACAGATGATCAGTGAAAACAGGTGCTTAATCTTCAGAAATCTCTCTATGCAAAATGTTATTTTTAACATGGTATTTCTATTTATTTTAAACTGTATTTTTTATTTAAAAATATAAAAGTCAATTTTTTTATTATTTTAAAAGAAATATTATACAATTTATACAATTTATTGAAAAAGTAAACAAAACAAAATCACACCTGTAACATTAACATTGTTGTAATAAATGTAAAAATATTGTTTAATATGATAAATATTCAACTTCGTAATACTTTATTTATATTTCTGTCCTTATTGCTAACTTAAACTCTCTTTTTTGTCTGAAAGAAGACTGCTTGCTTTAATGTAAAGGAACGGCTGAATCATGGAAATATAGGAAAGCATTTAAAACACTTGTGACTTTAAAGCCCCCAAAGAGAGGGCGAGAAACACAGACATTTTTCCTTTCATCCACTTTATTGAATACCATTAATCATTAGCTTACATATGACCCCCAAAGAGCCAATTCAAACACAGAAACCAGAGCAAGATTTACTGCTGGGTCATTAGAAAGACATGCTACACAAGGAAAACTTTCTCAGTGAAACAAGTGCTAAAAATGAGTCTCCAAAAGAACAACTCCCAATCATCAAGAGAAAGATGGATGTAAAGAGTGAATTTTGTCATTGGATGTTCTGGTATTTTCATGGCGTTTGAGCTGTTTATCTTGTCCAATTATTCTACCCCTGACTTGAAACTCACTTTTGTCCAGAACGAGAATTATGGGTACTGTGGACCCTGTCCACATGACTTATTGTTTTTACTGTTGGCTTTATTTTAGGGTTGTGGATGTAAAACTCAGCATGTTTGCAGAACTTGTCTGCTTTAAAGTTCCATCACGTTCAAAATGTACCACCACAACTGGGCACGGGAAGCCTGAATTGTGAAGAACATTTCTTTGTGTGGTGGTCTAAACAGCTAAACATATCGGATTAAACCCAATCCATAAGAGGAAAACTGTGTGAGTCATGTTAATGAAAAACAGGCAGTTTAGCCTCAATATTCGGTAAACTTTAAGCAGGAAACTTCACATGAAAATTCAGGCGCATTATTCAAACTTAATTCTAGCAGGACCCAAACAGACTGTGCTTTCATGTCATTTCAGCAATACTGCATTCAGATTGTGGTCTTCATAAATGTCTGGTGAGGGATCGTGCACAAATAAGAAGAGATATGAGGTCAACATTATAATTCAAGCCAGGGCCTAAGGAGAACCTGGGTCAACTAAGCAGGACCAAATGGACTCTTTTAAAAGGGTGAGAGTCCAAAGTCCCGGCTTATCTAGGCCATTAACACTAGAGGCTGTGCTTTATAATTGACTTGGGGCTCGTTGGAAAAAATCAAAATCATACTTTGCCTGCCTGCTGCAGCACTGAGGTCCAAATCCTATTGCTTTTATGTGGCTTCAGAGGGCTGTTGACTCCAGCTAGGGCTTGTAGAACCATGAGGCCCCAGCAACATAGATCAAGCATGTAAGGACAGCGTTGAGACACTTTGCCACCTTACTGGAATAATTTATTTGACTCTGCTCAACCTAATGATGGTCTTATCCTCAGAGCAGGGCCGGTGATGATTGAAACAGGGGAAGAAAACCCTCTGTATGGTGGAATAGAAGGCCAGCACATTTACTGCTATAAAAACACAAAAATCCTCACAGAAAGAGCTCTATTGTTGTCGAGGATGGAGAGCGTGCCATATACACGGCTTCTAATGAGACTGCTGACAGCACAGGCAGGAGAAATCAAAGAGTACTGAAGGTGTCGAACTCAATGAGCAGTAAAAGGACAAGCAGAACTGAACAGGTGCAGAGCTGACTGTTACTCTCGCTTTTTCTTTTTAGTGTCCTAAAAGTCATTTTTGTTTGTCATTTCATTTTATGAAAACCATCATTTAGGTTGACGCTGTCATTTTTTCCTCCACATAAAATGTTTTATTTCCATGTATAAAGTGTTTAAGATTTCATTTTTGATGGGATTCATTAATTCATTCAACATTTTTGGAATATTGCAATGAAAATGATGTGATATGTATTGTTTGCAAAATAAAATAAAACTGCAAACAGATGCTGGTGTATACAAATAAAAAATACACATTTATGTTATTAATGTTATATATTGATATTTAAAAATACAATTGCATTTGTCAGTTTCTATTTTTTCTATTTTCTATTACTTTCAAAATACAATAAATTACAAACTGACAAACAGATGCAATTGATACAATACAATATAATGTAAAAATATACAATACAATATAAAAATGCAATAAATAAAATGAAAAAAAATACATGTTTAAAATTGGGGCAAAATGTTTTGGCCCTCTAACGTTAAAAACAAAAGTGCATGGATTTTGCAGAACAACATTGTTTTGGTTGTGCTTCAGCTCTGCGTGACTGTGCAGATTAATATGGTTCTCCTACTGCTCATAAAATATTTACTACTAGGCTTAAGAGATAACCAAATCTGAAGACATTAGCTTAACCCCCGCCAAACACGGAATTTTCCGGTTTCCATGTTTTCACTGTTAGATGCTAGGGGCGCTATTACGCATCTTCTGAATGAGTACAGAATCTCTGATCAAAACACACATGTGAGGAAGAAAAAATGAGAGATCGTATGTAAGCAGATGCATATGTAAAATAACGTGATCATCAACATTAATCATCATATAATTTACATCGCCTGCTTGGGAGATTGTTTTTTCCTTCTCAGTTGCGCGCCACCGCTTAAAACACTTCTTCTGACTGGCCGAAATTCTCTGCTTCTGAACAGGGCCTGCCTGCCTCACAGATACACAAATCACTTTTTGCGCCACATTTCACGTGCAGCATATGGTGCAAAAGTGAGCGCGTGTGGAGTTTGTCATTTGAAGGCTAAAAAAACTGTGTTTGAGACTCGTGAGCAGCAGATTCAAGCAGTTGTAGTGATTGGACTTGTGATTATGTTAGAAAAATATCCAAGCAAAGTAATGCATTTGTGACCAGATATTCTACAAGTGTGCACTCAGATTGTATGGATTCACATATTAATTTGCGGATGTGCAACATTTGTCCGTGACTTTACATTTTTGACACGGGTGTGTGAATGCGCTTTGCACCATATTCACTGCAGCAACTGTAGCAAAAATGTGAGCGTATGAGTTTCTTCATTTGTGATTGGTAGAATAGGATTTGTGCACCTGCAGTGAAGAATGTGCGAAGGTGTAACTGCTGTGTTGTGTTTGTAGGTGAGAAAAAAAATCTACAAGTTTACAACTCCTAAAAGATTTTTCTCTGTGACTTCAAATGTATTGATACACGTGTGGATATGCTCTACAGCTACAAATTCCACTCTCACGCGTGTTCAGTTGTTTTGCACCAAAAATATCTTCATATCTTTCTTTTGATATATCGCATGCTCAGATATTCATAAACAAAATAGTCTATGGGCTATTAAAGTTTTGTGAAAATGGTCAAAAACCCTGGCGGTGGCTGGCAACCTTTTTTTTAAACACTGGCGGGGAAAGAGTTAATAGACACAGTACTTCCTTGAAAATAAATTCCAGCACAGCGCTACAACAATCCATAATGAAATGATCAATAGATAATGCTTTACAATGAACTCTGTTAGAGAGCTACATATGGCAATTTATCTGTTCAATACATTAATCACTTGTTGAGTAATAAAAAGTAATCTCTGCATCGCATTTCTAACATTTCAAATCCTTAATTTCTCGCCAACTCTGAAAAGCCAATACAATGTTGATTCTCGCTTTATTACGTTCTCTTTTTGCCAGCAGGCTCTCCTCTGTTCAGTGTTTTATTTATTAATTTATTTATTTTTTAAAAACAGGTGATTCCCTCGAGGTTGGAGTTTTAGCGTGTTCCATATCAACCTTTCTGGGTTGTGTCAACTATCTTCTGCCACTCCTACACCATACACATGTCAAAAAGTAGCCATAACAACTTCTCTCTATTTAGTTCTATTAGAGTCTCTCATGAAGAGACTTGCATGGGCGAGTGACGCAAGTATGCACAAAAAGCATCCCGCTCTGTCTACAATATAAAAACGTATTTTTGACTTACCATACTAGTGAATTAGGTAAGGTGTTTTTTTTTTTTTTTAACCATTATTTATCCAGGTAAACTGTTTGAGAACCACTTCTCATTTACAAACATGACCTGGCCAATTGGATGGTGTATTGACTCATTTTGTTCATTTTGAACAGAAAAAGTTAGATAGTGCACCTTTAACTCATTCTAGTGGATAAATTCTGGGTGGGCATAGACACACACTCAGCACTTAATCATTAAAAAGAAATAATCATCAAAAACAACTAATGAACTAAATACATATATAAGATCTGCCTTTTAAAGGGATAGTTCACCCCAAAATGAAAATTAGCCCATGATTTACTCACCCTTAAGCCATCCTAGGTGTATATGACATTCTTCTTTCAGAAAACACAATCGGAGATCTATAAAAAATATATTTGCTCTTCCAAGCTTTTTAATTGTAGTGCATGGCACTCCTAGTTTTGAAGTCCAAAAAGTGCATCCATCCATCATAAAAGTAATCCATACGACTCCAGGGGTTAATAAAGGTTTTCAAAAGTAAAGCGATGCGTTTATATATATATATATATATATATATATATATATATATATATATATATATATATATATATTCATATTTAATACCTTATAAACTAAAATAACTAGCTTCTGGCAGACGGCCCACGCTAGGGTGACCAAACGTCCTGTTTTCCCAGGACATGTCCTGTTTTCAAGTCCTGTACTATCCTGGCCCTAATAAAAAAAGGGACATTGCTGTCACTGGGGCCTTCTTTATGGTCTATAAGTCTATTTAGATTTTTTTTTGCACACAAAAACTATTCTCGTCGCTTCATAAAATGATTGTAGAACCACTGTAGTGAGATGGGCTTTTTAACATCCTTAGTACCTTTTATGGGTCTTGAGAGAGGAAATAACATTGCTGCCAATGGAGGCCTTTCTGAGCCATCGGATTTCAACAAAAATATCTTAATTTGTGTTCTGAAGATGAAGATGAAGATGAACGATGAACGGAGGTCTTACGGGAGCTAGCAACGCCAAGGTCATGGGTTCGATTCCCAGGGAAAGCAAGAACTGACAAATGTAAAAATGTGTGCCTTGAATGCAATGTAAGTCGCTGGATAAAAGCGTCTGCCAAATGCATAAATGTAAATGTAGTTAAATAATGCTCTTAGCACTCACCAGTAATCAAGTTTGATGCTTTTATCAAGCAAACTGAGCAGCATCCTGCTGAAGACTTTTGGAGTCCTTCAAAAAATCCACTATCATCCCTGTCCCTAAGAACAGTAAACCCTCTGCCTAAATGACTATCGCCCAGTGGCTCTCACGCCTATAGTCATGAAGGTCTTTGAGAGACTCATTAAAAACACCATTTGCTCCTTCATTCCTGACACTTTGGACCCTCTTCAGTTTGCCTATCGTCCCAATAGATCGACTGAAGATGCCATCTCTCATGTCCTCCACTCCTCCTCACTCACATCGACAGCAAAAGTGGGAACTACGTAAGGCTGCTATTTATTGACTATAGCTCAGCCTTTAACACCATAGTTCCCATTAAGCTAACCGCCAAACTCCTGGATCTCGGCCTGAATCCTTCTCTCTTCTCTGCCACTGGATTGAGGACTTCCTCACTGGCAGGCCTCAGGTGGTGAGAATAGGGCAGTCCACCTCCACCTCCATCACCCTAAGTGTGGGAGCTCCACAGGGCTGTGTCCTGAGTCCCCTGCTCTACTCTCTACACACATGACTATTTGTCTACACACAGCTCCACCTCTATCATCAAATTTGCTGATGATACTGTTGTCCTGGGCCTCATTTCCAACAACAATGAGACGGCATACTTGGACGAGGTGGAGCATCTAACATCATGGTGCCAGGACAACTGTCTCTCTCTGAATGTTGGCAAGACCAAAGAAATGATTGTGACTTCAGGAAGAGACAGCAACGGACATACTCCCCTCTCATGATCAGCGGGTCACCAGTAGAGAGAGGAGCAGCTTCAAGTACCTGGGTGTAAACATCGCCGAGGACCTGACCTGACTGCTCACATTCAGACACAGGTGAAAAAAGCCAGGCAAAGACTGTACCACCTGCGCCAGCTGAGGAAATTCAGGGTTTCACCAGCTATCCTGAAAACTTTCTATTCAGGGCCGATAGAAAGTGTATTAACTCAGTGCATCACAGCGTGGTATGGGAACAGCACCAGTCTTGACTGCAAAGCCCTGCAAAGAGTCGTGCGCTTATCCGAGCGTATCTCAGGGTCAGCTCTCCCGTCTCTGCAGGACGTCTACACCAAACACTGCAAAGGTAGAGCTACTAAAATCATCAAGGACTCTAATCACCCTGCAAACCCTCATTTCACGCTGCTGCCATCTGGTAAGCGCTTCCGAAGCCTGATGGCCAAAACTGAGAGACTCAGGAGGAGCTTCTTCCCCCAGGCCATCAGACTCCTGAACTCAGTCACTTAACATCACGTGACTTCACTTCAGGATAAACATCGATACACTGTCATTGCACTGCACTTTCTGTTCTCGTTGTTACTGTGTAACAACCTGTTATAAACCTGTTTGCACATTATACTCTTATACATTTGTTAACCACATATTTATAAGTCTACAGTTTACTCACTGCACAGTTTACTTCACCTATTTTATTCCACTTCTTTATCTTTATTTTTACTTTTTTCTACTTGACTTGATTAATTTATAATTCTACAGATATATATATATATATATATATATATATATATATATATATATATATATATATATATATAGTACTTTTTTTATTCTATTCCTATTATAATTTCCTCGTGTTTTTAACTGTGAATTTGCACTGTCCATGGAGCGGACCTGTTTACATTTCACTGCCAGTTGTATATTCTGTATATAACTGTGTATGTGACAAATAAAACTCTTGAATCTTGAATCTTGAAGCATTTAAGGCCTTCACCTCTAACCATAGAGCTGTTGACCCAAACATCAACCCCAGAGAATCTGCTTCCCAAACCACTAATGCAATTAGAGTCGCAGCCAAACATAGAGGTGTTAAGGCCACGTCCAAACATCCATGCCAACATGGGTAAGCTAGTGTGACCAACAATAGATGCAACACTATAAAGAACCCACATAAATGTCCATGTCTCTCTCCAACCACAAAATAACAATTTATGATTTGTAAAATGAACCCTTTGCACAACTGGATGGAAAGCCAGGGTGACGAACTGCATGCTTTTGTCCCCTTTTCATTAGTTTAGTTTTTTTATAGACTGGATTTATAGAAAGTCCTCCTGGGGTCACTGGGAATGTCTAAAATGTTCCCAGAAACAATGCAGCAAAGAGTTTGAGACACAAAAAAATCAGAATAGGAGAAATTCTGAAATAGAAAAGGCGGCAATTAAACAATGCACTCAAGAGGACCATAAAAGATCTGTAAAAATACACTTTCACTTCACCTTTTACTGTTCCACAGGTCCATTCTGAGCTCTGTGCCACTGCTTCCAGATATATCTTCCAGCAGACTCTAACCGATCATGGAAGAACTTAGGTAACGTTTGACCTTCAGTCAGGACAGCAGCAAGTACTTCCTGTGTGAAACATTCAAATCAGCCTATCGAGGATCTCATTATACATGAAACATCATTATTTTTTCCCTAAAACATCAGAATAGCAAATATGTTGTGTTTTAATTATGTTTCTTGGTAGCTTAAATTATCTGGAATGGGAAAGATTCTACAAGGAATGTTTATGGGCATATCTTGGCTCACATGTACACTGTATTTCTATTAGTCAAATATTATTGGCTGGGATTTGAGTTGGGAGGTTGAAGTCTTTAATGAAGTGTAGAAGTTTTTGACTGACTTTAGCGGATCAGAAAATGATTAATGATAGAACCCAGTGGAACGCCAGACTGCTGTTCTGGTTTAGAATTTTTGCTTTTCCACAAGGCATATCTGAGCTGAATTTTATGCAAAGCTCTCTAGTTCCCCCCAGTGAATAAAAAAGTTAACTGCAAATTTGTCTTTTTACCATTGGTAACCAACACTGTCAGACTGTCACTGGGGCGGTACCCTAAGGTACAAAACCGAAAAGGTACTAATATGTATCTTTAAGGTACTAATATACACTCTTAAAGTAATTATATATACATTTTAAGGTACTAATATGTACCATTTAGGGGTGAGTAAGGTACAAAGATGTACCTTTTCACTTCTGTACCTTAGGGTACCACCCCAGTGACAGCACTGTACCTTTTTTTCTGAGAGTGAAGGGTTCAAATGTTGTCTGGTTATACAAACCTGTTAGCCCCTGTTGCTATATTTTGTAACTACACCACCTGGCAGCAGATCGTAACCTTTAATCATTAACTTGCCCTCCCTCTTGCAACGACATCTCTTTGATTGATGACGTGTTTTTCGGAGCAAGGTTATGGCAACCTGTCACTCACGTAAGATCGCATCAATAGCAAACCACAACCAATCAATTCTTGTTGACAAAATCAATTCCAGTTCTTGTTCTAGAAGCTGTTTCACTCAGATGATATAGCTGCATCACAATAGGGAAGAAACGACTATCGCAACATCTGTTTCATGTGGACTTTAAAGGGATAGTTCACCCAAAAATGAACACAAGAGAAGATATTTCAAAGAATGCTGGTAATGGGGGATGGGGGGCATACTATGGAAGTCAACGGCTACCGTAAACTGTCTGGTTACCAAAATTCTTCAAAAGATCTTCTTTTGCCTTCAACAGGAGAAAGAAACTCATACAGGTTTGAAACAACATGAGAGTCAGTAATCGATTAATTTTTCATTTTTAAAATATTGAATTTTTTTGTGAACTATCCCTTTAAGTCAGAAAGGAGGACAAGGGAGGGAAATGCAGAGATGTGCATCTCATCCCTTGTATCCCATTTTAGCTGGTTTGAAAACCTTCTTAAATAGACTGTGGCTGCGCTGCAACAATCGATCAAGTCTATTTATGCAGTTAAAAATATCTACACATCTATAAAACGAGAGAAAATTACTTGAAGCAAAACTATATAATACAATAAGACTTTTTATCACATACAATTATTTAGCTGTAATCTGGTATTGCAGTATCTTCATCTCGCCACTAGATGGCAGAAGACACCATTGCTTAATGACCAGCATTGCAGAAATCCAGTAAGGTACTAATATATGCAATGTATGTTAGTGTAATTGTTGTAATTGCAATAATACAAAATAACATTAAAAACTTAAAACTTTACCACTGATCTGAGATATTTCTGAGGGTAAATTTGACCTTTAGACTTCAGACCCAAAAAATGGGTGTCTGCAGGGGAGTCGCTTCTTTTCTAACATAAATGAATAGTGATCCCTGGCTGTCGAGTTCAAATGCACTTGATTAAAACAAATAAATAAAAGTATAATCATTTCAATGCCAGCATGGCTGGTGTAAACTGTGCAAATTGCAAATAAACTATCTTTGATTGATTTTAGTTTGGGATTCATATCCCTTGTTATAGGCCACCGAAAGAGTTAATAAACAATACATGACTTTTGACTGAAAATGTAAGTTTCACACTGATGGGTGTAACTGAAATCATAAGACTTGCATATGCATTATTCTGAGTGTCCTGAAACTCACAGCATGAGTTTTCTAGTTAATTTCTCTCCTCTCCACATGTTTACCTCTCAGTGTGAGGAAAGAGAACTTAATGAAACGTTTTGATGAGGGCCTGAAGCTTGAATAAAATATCAAGCTTCTTCAGTACACAGACACACACTCAGCACAGCATCATATCTCAGAGCTCAGACATGCAGACAGGTTGATTGACAGGTCTCATCTCCTATATCAGGTGTCTGTTGAAGTGGGACATTCTCCATGCTTGTTGCCAAGAGCTGTAAACCCAAACAGCTGTTGGAGATTAATGCATTAGATTTATCACAGCTCTCAATGACCACACTATGAGAGACATTCACTATTGGGCTAGAGGTGTCAAGAAGTACTAACTTAAACCTCTCACATTTCAACCTTACAGACAGATGAAAGTATTGGTCTGTAATTAATATGCAATGTCACCACCATCCATCCACTGGACACTTCAAGTCAATAGTGAATTTATACTAAAAATAAGCACTGAAGGAAATGCACATTTATTTGTTAACGACATCCTCTTTTACACTTACACTGACTTACCACTTACACTGACATATGCAAAAATTAAAAGATTCACAAGAATTAAATAAATAAAATAACCAGTTTTTGGGGTAACAAGTAATGTGAGTTACGTTACTGTCACAATGTATGTTCTGTTCATGTTTCAGTTTCTTTGTTCAGCCTCTAGTCTGTTAATTACCTCCATTCTCTCCCTGTTTGTTTCTATGGTTTCTAATTAATTGAGTTAATTCAGTTCTCCGTGATATGTGGATGTAAGTTTATTTTTTTGTTTGTTTTTTGTTTAAGTATTGGATTAAAGTACCCTATAGTATCTCCTTCATCGTGGCGCTTGTGGAGGAATTTTTTTACTTTTCCCATCTGGTGAGCTGAGCGATACCACGCTCAAGGCTTACTTTCGGATGGGACTGGATGGTGAGATATATCAGTACCTGATCATTATGGTCATTAATTAATTAATGATTTAAGGATGTTGTTGTTGATGAAGTGAATGAGGACTTTCCATATGAGCATCCAATCCCATCCAAAAAAGATTTGGGTGATCCAGCTCATCCCATGCTTGCGCCCAAGCCCTCGGCGGACGTTATAATCAAGACCTCCGCTCCAGAGTCATGTTCCTGAGTCTGTTCCAATGAACAAATTTCCCATTCCAAGGATGACAGCACCCCATCCTCAGCCTCCATGGCGCACACCGTCCCCACCCCTTAGGGCATAAATGGCGCAAGGACTCGCCTTCGGGACGGGGTCAGGGGTAATGTCACGTGTATGTTCCGCTCATGTTCTTTTGTTGAAATGGCGGTTGCTGCGTGCATCATATATCATCAGGGGCTTCACTAGACCCATTTTAGGAGGGTTTTAACCCCCTAAATTTCCAGCCAGCCACACTTAAAGTTTCTCATTAACTCCGCAATATGTTCACTAATTTGTGATCGCCTCAGTCCCCTTTAAAACTCATATGAAAACCTATTTCTCCATATTTTAGCCTGCGTTATTCAACGCGCTTCTTCAATCCGTAGCAGTGCCAGCATCAAAAGCAGGGGACAACGTGCGTGCATTTATTGATAAATTAATGATATCTGTGTAGTTCTTTGTCATAAATTCAGTTAACCATGTTTCCCATCCACTGTAAAAATCTGGGTTTATGAAATTCCTTTCATCTAAATGGCATGACACTTCATGATTTTTTCTAATCTTGCTATACTTCATACTTCAGTGCAATTAAATAGCTAAAAATGTATATAATATTTATTTTATAATAAATCCACAAGCAAAACACATGAAAAGTAAACTATAAACGAGAGTGGAAATGGCAAATGAGCTAATGCGTGGTTCTAATGATTGGTTGTAGAGGCAATTTCACGTAATTGGTAAAATATGTATTCAAGCACAACATTTTATTGTTAATTTGACATATTGTCCTTTTTCTCAGCAGTCTAATGTAATCTGTGTAAGATGAGTATGTTGTGTAAGGTGGAGGATGGGGGGCCCCATTTTGAAATCTGCTTCTGGTCCCCGAAAATGCTAGGGTCAGCCCTGCTGACGCTGGTAGATCACATGATAAGGACAACATGGTGAATGTACGTCCAGATTACACGCATTTATACTATATAGAACCTACTTTTTTAGCAATCGTGAAGTAATTACTTCTATTCAAGAGAGCATGCGATTTCGGACTCCGCCAGTGTTGAACTTTCTTCTCCTGCGTCCTATTCTTCTGCAATCCAGAATGGCAGCACAGCTGAAAGGTTTGTTTGAGCTGCACCCTCTACTGTACAGGCGTGAATTTATGTCTCCTTCAGCCTGAGGCTTATTCATTTCACTTTTGATGTGAAAGGGCCTTTTCAAATGTTGTGGTTGTTGTTATTGTTATTAGAAAACAAAAAAAAGCAAGCCCAGCCCAGGTGAGAAAAAGTAATGCTAATGCTAATCCATTACTTTCCATAAAAAGTAACCAAGTAACACAATTAGTAACTTTTTATGGAGTAATGCACTACTGTAATTCATAACTTTTAGAAGTAACTTTCCTCAACACTGAAAATAACAGTCTAAACTAATCTATAACAGCTACAGAAAATAAATAGTTCAGCCACCCAAGCACCATGACATCAGAGCCATCAACAGAGTTAATTTGCTAAAACTGCTAAAAATTAAAATAGATATGCATTTGACAGTAGTGTGCTGCAGCCCTGCAGCTATTACACAGAGTCCATTAAGCACACTGGATCACTGTTTTAGAGGCCAAACAAGAGCGGATTTGAACTCAATCTCTCCCTGAAGTCTAATGAGCGGTTCCTGGATCCTTGTCTCATCAGATCAGAGGAACGTAAGGCGGATACAAAGCAACGCGTAACGAGTCCTGTTTGACCTCGTCTCGGCAGCGGGCCGGCATTTGGCAGCACCTGCTCTCAGCGGCTGTCATCAGATTTCAGCCACTGCCCAGACAGACTGGCTTCCACCTCTGGCTCTGTCCTGCAGCACTGTCATGTGAGAGACCCACGGCTTCATCCCTGCTGATTCAGAGACACAGAGAGAGTAAATGCCAAGGACATTTCAGGGTGCAAACTAGCATGCATGTGCACACACATACCCAGGGCTCTCAAATTTTGAAGACAGGCAAGAGACATCTCCAACCCCTGACCCAAACACAACAATGGGGGTGTTGTTGTGTTTGGTAAGGATCACTGAACACAATTTAACCAAATACAAAGTCTTCCATTTATAAATGTGTGTGTGTGTGTGTGTGTGTATGTGTGTGTGTGAGAGAGAGAGAGAGAGAGAGAGAGAGAGAGAGAGAGATATATGACTGGTGTTGTTTATTTTAAGTGTTTTGATGGTCTCTTCTGACACCCTAGCCATCTCCTCCACTGTCTCTTCCTCTTCCACCTGCAACGTCTCTCTTCCTCTTCCACCTGCACCGTCTCTCCTCCTCTTCCTCCTGCACCGCCTCTTCCTCTTCCACCTGCACCGCCTCCTCCTCTTCCACCTGCACCGCCTCTTCCTCTTCCACCTGCTCCGCTCTCTCTTCCTCTTCCACCTGCACCATCTCTCTTCCTCTTCCTCCTGCACCGCCTCTCTTCCTCTTCCACCTGCAATGTCTCTTCCTCTTGCACCGCTCTCTTCCTCTTCCACCTGCACCGCTCTCTTTCCTCTTCCACCTGCACCGCTCTCTTCTTCTTCCACCTGCACCGCCTCTTCCTCTTCCACCTGCACTGTCTCTTCCTCTTCCTCCTGCACCGTCTCTTCCTCTTTCTCCTGCACCGCCTCTTCCTCTTCTACCTGCACCGCCTCTCTTCCTCTTCCACCTGCACCGCCTCTTCCTCTTCCACCTGGACCATCTCTTCCTTTTCCACCTGCACGCCTCCTCCTCTTCCACCTGCATGTCTCTTCCTCTTCCACCTGCAACGTCTCTTCCACCTGCACCGCTCTCTTCCTCTTCCACCTGCACCATCTCTTCCTCTTCCTCCTGCACCGCCTCTTCCACCTGTACCGTCTCTTCCTCTTCCACCTGCACCGCTCTCTTCCTCTTCCGCCTGCACTGTCTCTTCCACCTGCACCGTCTCTTCCTCTTCCACCTGCAACGTCTCTTCCACCTGCACCGTCTCTTCCTCTTTATGATTTTAAAATGACCTATAACATCGATGATGCAATACACTTCAATTGATTTAGTTAATAAAATTATTAAGCCTATTTGGAGAGAGAGATGTTTAATGTAACAAAATGTCAGTCATCGTGTGATAACGAAAATATAACTAGGCCTAGACTACTTGTTCTGAGCAAGTGTTGTCAGTGAACAGGCTGTAAAACTGTTGGCTAAGTTGCAGACACTCATGAAAAAACTGATGCTGATTATCTGGGAAACATTACCTAAAAGCAGTCAAATTGTCATTGTGTCAAACAAGTTGTGAATTTGTTGTAACATTAAAATGCCTGCGGTTCTGGATCATGTTTAGATATGGCTTCTTTTTTGACCTATAGAGTTTTAGCCGACAATGCCGACTGGCACGGTGGATTGTGTTCACCGACAATGTTTTCTGGAGCCCATGTTGTGATTTCCATTACAGTAGCCTTCCTGTATGTGATGCAGTGCCGTCTAAGGGCCCGAAGATCACGGGCATCCAGTATGGTTTTCTGGCCTTGACCCTTACGCACAGAGATTGTTCCAGATTCTCTGAATCTTTGGATGATATTATGCACTGTAGATGATGATAACTTCAAACTCTTTGCAATTATTCTCTGAGAAACTCCTTTCTGATATTGCTCCACTATTTTTCACCGCAGCATTGGGGGAATTGGTGGTCCTCTGCCCATCTTGACTTCTGAGAGACACTGCCACTCTGAGAGGCTCTTTTTATACCCAATCATGTTGCCAATTGACCTAATAAGTTGCAAATCGGTCCTCCAGCTGTTCCTTATATGTACATTTAACTTTTCCGGCCTCTTATTGCTACCTGTCCCAACTTTTTTGGAATGTGTAGCTCTCATGAAATCCAAAAGAGCCAATATTTGGCATGACATTTCAAACTGTCTCACTTTCAACATTTGATATGTTATCTATATTCTATTATGAATAAAATATAAGTTTATGAGATTTGTAAATTATTGCATTCCTTTTTTTATTCACAATTTGTACAGTGTCCCAACTTTTTGGAATCAGTTTCGGTATGATAAATAGTTTTTCTGCATGAGAAATACAATGTGTGGTGGGAGTGCATGACAAAAGACCGAAATGAGTGACTGTCACGCTCAGTGCATGACACTTGAGAGCCCTACAAACTTGCAAAGAAGATAAAGTAAAACAACACACCAACATCAAGTCCAGGGTTGCATTTCCCAAAACCATTGTGAGCTAAGTTGATGGTATAGAACGCTGGTGGCAATGGTCTTCACGATCAAATTGATCACTTTTAGACATAAACTCACTAACTTCCCCAAACACGTCCCCTCGGGGCAACCATTTTGAAGTGCGTTCAACTTCCTCAAGTGGGCGAGGGAAGTGTATTTGGACAGGCCCTCAACCCTTCAATTTTGACAGAGAGAGCAAGTCCTCTAAATATGTACACTTCAGGCAGATCCATTGACCACAATGCAACATGATTGTGACATGTTGGGGGGGATAATAAATCAGCTCCATTGCGGATTCCAAGTGATCAAGGGTTTAGGGCATTCCATTTAAACACATTGCAAGGGCTCCGCCAGTAATGAGCACTCCCACAACATAAGCAATGACATACATTCGAGTGAACGAGGCGAGGGAAGGTCATTAACACTCGCACCACCTCGCATTAACACTCTGTTCCCACGACCCTCAGCCAGTTCTTGCCAGACTCAGTGTGTTTTTACACTGGCAGTTTAGTTCGAAATGGGGCACGGTTCGCATGACAAATTGCTAATGTGAAAGCTGTCATGTGGACCCGGGTGTGCACTGAGGTACCGAACCCGAGACTACCTGAAGGAGGTGGTCTGAGTTTGGTTGCACTCAAACTGTCACAATTCACGTGAATGTGAAAGCAACACAGACTCCAGTGCGCACTTGTTCAGGAAGAAAAGTAACCCTCACATGCATTTTAGCCAATGATGATGTCTTTAGTTCAGTAAAACACATGTAAGGGATGATAGTGTTGCTGATTTACCTTATATACGAGCGAAGCGAGTGTAATCAGGGCAGCAAATTAATGGCAATCCACTGTTTCCTCAAATGAGTCTGTTTGCAAGAAGCAGAAAGCCGCCTTCATGCGAAACACATACAGTAAACCCATGTATTGTTTATTCAGCTGTTGTTTATTCAATATAGTGTGTTTTAATAAAACCACACTATATTGACCCCCGTTCTGTTTTCTATCATGCTTGTGCACGTTTGTGATGTAAGATGCACGCAAGTGCACCAAGCTTCAACCAGGGCGCACCCGGGTTCAAGTTGAGTGTGAAACCAGACCAACGCTGCAGAGTACGCCGGGAACAATCACGCTGGCACTCGGACTGCAGCAAACGTGCCTAATGTAAAAATGCCCTAAGCTTCCAATTACTCTTTCAGGCTTTGTTTGAAAACATTTTGCCTGAAAGTTCAAGATATGATAATTTGCAAGAGTGTGATTATAAAGACAACGAGGCTGTGAAAGCGAACTAGTGAGTAGTTTATTTATTTGGCTGATTATGTTTAATGCCCCGACAACGTCTGCAGTCCCATTTAGCCATTTGTTAGAAACTTCCTTTTAAAAGACAAATACTTTAAAAAAAATCACAAGAGGGGCTATTACTGATGTATTTTATATCATAGAATGAAACATGAAAATATCTTGAGCTTGGTTCACCACAGACCTTATTTCAAGCATTTAAAGGCACAGTATGTGTTTATATGTGTTTATGTACTTCGCCTATTCAAAGCAATAACAAAGGTGTATAATTGTATTTAGTTATAATAAAACAGCCGCAACTTCTGAATTACAGGTCACTTTATTGGACAAATTAAAATTTGGGGTAACGCAGCACTGTTTTACTTGGTCAAAACAATCATACTAAAAATATGCTTGAGTGTGTTTCAAGTTATAACATTACTCTGTGTGTTTGCTCGGTGGCTGATATGAGACACTCGTTGCAAATTGAAGTAAGTTAGATCGATATTAGTATATCATATTGATAAAAGCTGGATGACGTGTTGCTAAATGGCATGCAATTCATTTAAAAATATTATTGTATTACTGTTACTACAAAAAAGCTCTTTCTGATTTTGCCATGTTAGCCACTTGACAAAATAGTGTCTCTGAGGTATGTTACAAACATGCTATTTGTGGTAAATAAAAAAAGCCCAAAGAGATTCAAACAATAAGGCTGTGTGTTAAGCTATATAACAATTAGTATCCTTAAGTGTCAAGGATCGTCGACAGCCCCAGATTACTGTTGTTCAACATTCACTGCTCATTAAAACATCACAGTCTTACTTTATCTGGACAAACTCAGTATCATTAGACAGATTAAAAACTCCAGCTTCGATATGTGACCACTGTTTATGATAAAACTGGGTTGCAGAGACATTAAATTCTTAATTTATGTCAGGAGTGCAAAATAATCAATCTGTAATGTAAGATATTTTGAATCGAATATTACACGCAAATGTTATCTCTCTTGTCCCGACAGCTGCAATGAACAGCGTTTGCTAGGCCTCTTAGTTTAAAATTGCGCATATTTGGAGAAATATTGATTTATTATCACGTTTGTCATTCAGAATACCATTTCTATTCATTTCCCCCGATCTGGAAAGCTGAAACAGTATACATAGCGAGCTCTGTCTCTCCTCTTCCTGATTTGTGTCAGATATGACTCAACCCGCGTTCATTCCTCCTCTAGAGCTGTCAATCATTTTACGTGACTCAATCCTGCCCTCTGCATGATGCTCTTCTGTGTACACTTCCTCATTCTGTCTCTGCGAAGAACAAACCAATTCTACATTTCTACGCGTGAACTAAGAAGCTAATAAACCCACAATAACTATGACATAAGGTTTTTGTGTGCATTTTTTTTTTTTATGTGATTTCGGCTATTTTTATATCAATAATGGATGTTTACATTATAAATGCTAAGCAGGTGTAGCGATGATCGCCATATAAAATGCTAAATATAACATGTTTTAACATCATCATATGAATGAAATCCCCAATAGTTCGCTACAGGAAACTAATACAAACACTCAAATTGAAATTTTGAAAGAAAGTGTAATTTTAATATTTTAAAGGGGGAGGGGGTTGAGCTTGTTACACTGTTAAAGACTTGGATTCCCATGCTAAACATGGACAAAGTTTCAAAAGATAAGTTGGACATTTGATGGAGTATTTCTGTGCTAAAAATACTCCTTCCGGTTTCTCACAAGTTTTGGAACGTTTTTTTCGAGTATGGGTCTGCGTGACGTCAGCAAAGCGGAATGTCCTTGTACGGGCACTTCTCACAGAAGGGTGTGTGCGCGACCAGAGCTAGAGAGCAAATGCTAAATGAACTATTTCATATTAAACCTAGACATTCATGCAAAGCACGCCTCTTCATTCAAATGCGCTACTATTCCATTGTTTTTCTATGTTAACACGCACTAGTCTGACGTGTAAAACCGCTCTGCTTGCTACTGCCAATTTTAAGTCGCATACAATAGTCCAACTAAATCATGTCCTCATAAACCATGAGTAAACACACACAAATGTTGTAAAACTCACATGACAAGCCGCTAAGCAAATATATACAGTTACAGTACATACCACATTTTTAGGATGTCACAGCTTTCAGACGCTCTCAACGCAATAGCGCGCGTTCGTCATTCTTTAGCTCCGCCCACACGATACGCCTCCAGCCGCTCGGTTTTAAAGACTCGGTACAGCGTATCTTTCTTTTATAAACATAATAAAACTAAAGACTTTACGGAGACATGAAGGATGCAATACTACTAGGTACTCAAGACTGATATGAGATTGACTGAAACTAAATGTTTCACCCCCCCTTTAAATTGTGTTATGTAGCTTGATGCTAACTGTAGCTCTAATGTGCCTGTTGGAACAGGAGCTATATACATTTTACGATCTATTTTGTTACAAGGATGTATGATGACACTGACAAAAATGAGTCAGGAAAAGCAAATGTACAGAATTCAATGTGAAATAACAAAATGAAGTGCATCTACCAGTGCCAGAATATGGTCCTACACATGACACTTGAGACAAATGAACAGCGGCATCACCAATTACCAGGCGCTCGGATGAATTGGCTTGCATTGTGATGGGATGGAAGTGTTTGGATGCTCTACAAAAGCAGCTGTCATTTCTGCTGAGACACTATAATAGGACATTCATTTCTAAGATTCAGTGCAGGCTTTTGTGTTCAGGAAAAACGTGACAATGTCACGAACAGATTTTGTGTGATTAAACAGTGCCGTCTCAATATGGAGTTAATAAACTGTGAAGACAGAAACACATTTAGGCCTGTATAATGTTTCATTTAGAAGCAGTCACACTTCTATTTTAGAGTCTGAATTAAGAGAGGGAGATACCTGTTTATGTGTATACAGTTATAATAGCTGTACAGTATATAAATAGTTAGGTAAACAGGTAAAACAGGGTTTAACAATCAATTGCGATCTAAATATCCGGAGACAATCATATCAAAATGGAGATATGAGATGGTGGTCAAGCTTTAACAAATAAACAATCTCAGCAAACACATAGACAATGAAATGGAATGTTATCTTATAAATAAGCCTCTATAATTAATGCAAATCACATACAAAGCATTTATTGTATTAATATGACCATAAACGCAGTAATTAATTCCAGAACTAAGCATCATATATACATACTACCATGAACAAACTAATATTGAAGTTTCTAGAAATCTGAACACAGCTGGCAATTTGGTTGTACATGTCCAAACAAAGATAATTCTGGGTGATATTAGATATTACAAGTTATGAAATTTCCAGCTAGTCACGTTTTTTAGCAAGGAGGGCAGTTTTTTTAAAGATTAAAAAATGCAGCAAAACAGATGGCCAGAAAAAGCATCTCCAGTATTTCCAGATATAGCAGTGGAGCATGTCAAACATTTTAATTATTAATTTACAAAAAAAAAAAAAAAAGGTATCATGTGCCTGTAAATAAGGTATCTGTCACTCACAAATTTAAAATGGTCTTATGATGTATGGCATTTAATTCCTTGCATTATAACAAGGTATATAAAAGATATCTGGTATACCATCACTGTACCATGGTCCCGTCACGCAACAGATTTAAAACACCAAAGAAACGACAAAAGTATCCGGTTACAGTCTCTTCTCAAGAGGGGAGCCCAGCATATAGCAAATGAGCTGTGAGAATGATACCCGCGTGCGCGCGCGCGCGCGTGTGTGTGTGCAGTGTAATCCATATCTCTGCTAGTAGTATCTCTGGATTACTGACGTGTGTGCCCGCGCTTTTATATCTGTTCGCTCTCGCTTTACGCGCAGTTTGATGGCGTCGCCGCGCGCTCCTCTCTGCGTTCTCCGATCATCGTTCACGATCTCACGGTTTATGGACTGCGTGGAGCACATATTACGATAGAACACTGTCGGGATTGGTTCTACAACATTTTCGCCGAAGTGTTCTGTGGAAACTGTATCTCTGCTTGAGCTCCGAACCGAGCCCGTGAGAGATAAGAGAAGAAGTTTGCTGGATACAGGTGCGATCTCCCTCTAACTCCAGCTGATGAGCACAGACACGGATCTGGACTGCCGGATTCCAGTAGATCATATCAGATCTAGCTCAAGGTACGCTCGGAGACACACTATTATAATGATGATGGTGATGCCGGTTAGAGTTTACTCAATGCAGGAGATCCTTACAGTGATGCTCTTTACAGCAATAGGGAAGAATGGGACTAGTGGGACTCACTTTTTACTCAAGCAAATATTTCTCAGGGTAGGATTGATGTGGGAAAACATCGGTATTTACAAATACCTCAGAGTCCTGGATACAAAAAGCTATTTAACATTTAAATTTAATTGAGATACAGATCGTTGAACGCATGTTGTCACACTAAGTTGCATCCATGGGAACCTACTCTTTCACGGTGACACTGATTTGAGAAGAATACGTTTGTTAAAATATGAGATATTATCTAAAAAGTGATACAAAGTATTTCCAGTATTAACCATATAGCAAAATGTAAGCATTACAGACACAACAAATAATGAAAAAGCATAAAATGGAGATATCAAATGGTCTGGTAAACTTTAAAGTCAAAATCTCGAATTTAGTACAATGCACTATCCTTATTTACAACTGTTTTGAACTTAGTGTTTGAAATCTATATACTCAACCCCTGCTAGAGAAACAAGTACATGTTTAGATCTTTTCCAGATCATTCAGACCAAACTTTTGACTCCTCATTCTATCACTTGCATGTTCACTTAGTTTTGTCATATGTCACTGCTGTTATTGTAGCCTAGTACACTTTCTTAAAATGTTTTTCTTTAACCCCTTACCAGACCACCCCCCCCCTCCCCCCCTCCCACACACACACACACACACACACACACACACACACACACTGGCAAGTGGGGCATGAATGACATACCCAAAATAAAAAGGCTGCTGCTCATAAGTCATTCTGAAAAAAACATAACCAACATGTATTTAGAAAGCTAACACTTGAGAATTTACAGTTCAAGACTCAGAATTACTCAGACTGTTATTAATATGGAGATATACAGGCTAAAAACCAAAATATAAAAATAAGAATATATTTTTAAATGTATACAAATATTATGCGAATGTATTATAACAACTTATAACCACAACTATGCCAGTGTGCACAGAGTGCCATGCAGACTCTGCTGTTAACTGCAGTTGAAGTAGGTATGTATGCTGAGCAGCTGAGAAACCTGAGATTGTCAAAGTTTAAATTACATTGATCTTTAGACTCTTATAAGCGCATCTGCAGATAAGAGCTGTCTGTCAGTGTCATGTTACCGCAGAGGACGTGTTCATGTTAACAAGATGCAAAATATGTGAATATCAACATCAGCCGTTGATTGGTAAGAGCGGGGAGTGAGCATAACCGTTCGTCACAGAAGTAGATAGAGTGCGGTAAGGTCTGTTTCATGACCATTTGAAACTAACTGAAAGAACAGAACTGTGCTGAAATCTTCAACCTCTGCCACCTTGATTCTTAATGTCCGCAGAGTACACTATGCTGCCAACACTACATGCACAAGTTTTATTTACAACACACTACATACTTTCACTCGAACACTCCTGTGTTTCCAGCCCTGAAATTTATTATAAGTGTGTCCAGTGTGGATGTTTTAGTTTGGTTCGGGTCAGAAATTTGCTACAGTCCTGTAGGACCTGCTGTCTGATGCTTATACCATCTGTGATATATTTCCATAAACTTTCATAGTGTGTTATTTAGTATTCAAAGCGGGCAGGGGAGGTTAATAGTAAGGCATGAATTGACTTATATTTTAATTTTGCAGACTAACTGTATATATACAGTTATTTATATATATATATATATATATATATATATATATATATATATATATATATATATATATATATATATATATATATATATATGAGGTGTAACAATATATCATGTCACAATCTATCGCAATACAATACAATGAAAATAACTATGTGAGGAAAAAATTAAAGTTTACAGAGAGTGTCAGTACTACATTAAACTACTATATATAATGATGAATATGTATATTGTGTAACAATGCAATGGGGATATTTTTGGGTCCTGATGCCAAATGTTACCAGTAAAAAGTGGCCTACATTATATTAAATATATCTAGTCAGCTTATTCGTCTACAATAATTCTGTATTTTCAGCTTCATGAATATTTTTATTCTGGTCTCACCATTGTCCTGTGCATTGTGTTACATTGCATTTCTTACAATTCTTTTATTTTATAACATTATAAAACACTAAGTTCCAAAATTCTGATTGGTTGACCCATGTTCAAAGTCTTTGTAGAAGGCTGATGCATTCATTCATGCATGCATTTGTCAAATCAAATTTTATATTAATACACTAATTTGCTATGTGGCTTACTGTAAACAGGGAGACAGGGAGGTAATGAACACAATGGAATTATTGCTTTTCTGATTATTAATATTAATCACTTTAAAACGATGGTATCATTTTGCTGTTGCCAGCATTTTATAAAAGCTGCATATTGTGGAAATGCTAGCAAAGTCAGTGTTTTTTTATTTTTATTTTATTTTATCTTATAATAGACTAAAGTGTTAACATAGCTTGCCAAGGACAGAAATATTCAGTATCTGGATTTGTAGCACATTTAAATGAATTATCCAGGTCCAATAAAACTGAAGCTGTATTGACAGCATGTGTGGCATGCTGTCGATTACCACAAAGTAATTTAGACTAGTCCCTGAGCAAACGCTTGGACAATAATGCACTTACAATTGAACATTCTTTGACTTCTTAATCCAGTTCCTTCGTAAATATACTTTCCCTCTCTTGGGTCATTGTGCTGGGTAAGGGTTTGGCTTTTTCTGATTATTTGTGACAGAATACTGCATGAAACAATAGATCATATATACAATGCATGAGAGTAGCTCTTTTTGTTGGGAGAGGTCACCTAAAAAATGAAATTTCTGTCATTATTCATGTTGTTCCGAACCCGCATGCTGTTATTTTATTTAATTTTTTTTCCCTGTGGAACACAAAAGGAGAACAGAAGGACTACTTTTGAAGAAGTTGTTTTACACAGTTATTTTGCATACAAGGACACTGTCAAGCTCCAAAGCACACAAACAAACACCATAAAATAGTCTGTTTGCACATTATATTGCAAGTGTTCTGAGTTCTATTGCAATTTTCACCTCCAAAGCTCTGTGAAGTAATTCATCAATGAAATGACATCATTTTTTTCATTAGTAGGTAAACAATCCCTTAAAATCATGCTGGATATTGTTTCATTTCAATAGGAGAATGTACAGCGGCTATAGGGTTCATATCGTATGCTCTGTTCGACAGTTGAAATCTGCTTAGTTTTTTTTTTTTCTGGGTTTGGCTGTATTGTTTAATACTTTACACCTCTGGATGGCAGGTGCATGGGGCTTTCTCTAAAGAAGATATATTTGTCCTGTGCCCTCTGTGCTTTATCTATGGTGAGCAGGGATTCTCTCGCAGCTGTGACACCCGTCAGCGGTGAATGATAGATATGGTGCTGGTGCACAGGGGAAGTTTATGGAGCAAATGATTTGCTGCACCATGCAATGCGAGTCACTGACTCTCCTGCACAGAGACTCAATGCAAGAAATAACAACAGACCTAAAATAGACCTTTAATGTGTGTGTGTGTGTGTGTATGTGTGTATGTGTGTGTGTGTGTGTGCACGTGTACGCAAACCCTCAGTTTGTGAGGATGTGCACAATGACATATTTTCTATATCAACTAGTAGGTTAAAGGATAGGCTGTTATTCGGTTGTTTTACGACTTGACCACCATGACCCATCCGTGTGTGCTAAAAGAGAAGTTCAGATATAGCAGCAATATGATTATCCCTGATTATTTTTAATGTGATTGCTGTCAAAACCCATGAGATCTCCTTTAAATACCGTATTTTTGCCTAATTAACATAATTGCTCCACCTCAGAGGAATGATAATTATGTGCCTTTTTCTTTTCTTTCTTTCTTTCTTTCTTTCTTTCTTTCTTTCTTTCTTTCTTTCTTTCTTTCTTTCTTTCTTTCTTTCTTTCTTTCTTTCTTTCTTTCTTTCTTTCTTGTGTGTCTAAGACAGGCTGCTCTTCTGACCATGTACTCTAGTTTCTCAACACTGCTCCATGGCAACAGGCATGACAATCCAAAAGCATGCATCTTTGGTACATCTCCTGATCTGCATTAATTGCTTTTCACACTCTAATCATATGTAACACCCCCATGTCACAAATATGAGATATGTTGCTATAGATGTAATGAAAAGACATTTGAAACTAAAAGACAGTAAATCCTGTGGGTTGCCAGTGCAAATGATATATCTGATCTTTGCTTATTGAGTGTGCAATCCGAGCTTGCACATTAAACAACATCTATTTTAAAACTAATGCTCTCATATCATGCTGAAGAGTTGCTTTTGTGGTTTCTGACAGTGTGCTGGTGTGTAAAAAGACTTTGGAGATGCTGTTAACCAGAGATATTTAAAAGTGTCTGTCCCCGCTTAAGCTGGAAGTTCCTTTGGTAACTAAGATGTACATACTGTAACATTTGTGTGTGTGTGTGTGTGTGTGTGTGTGTGTGTGTGTGTGTGTGTGTGTGTGTGTGTGTGTGTGTGTTCATGTTATTCTATCCCGGTGGGGACTTCAACCTGAATGTACACCGACTCATGGGGACGTGTGTCATCGTGGAGACCTAAATTGAGGTCCCCATGAGGAAACAAGCTTATAAATCATACAGGATGGGGAAATAATGCAGAAAGTTTACCATGATGGGTAGGTTTAGGGGTAGGGTCAGTGTAAGGGGAGATAATACAGTTTGTACAGTATAAAAACCTTTACATCTATGTAGATTCCCCACAAAGATAGCGAACCAGACGTGTGTGTGTGTGTGTGTGTGTGTGTGTGTGTGTGTGTGTGTGTGCATATAAGCTGAATAACAGGAATACAGGCTAAAAAAATGTGAGCTAATGTGTCAAGAGCTTTTAGAGGTGACACAGAGTTCTGTGAACATGCTCCTGTGCTTTCTATTTTATATTTTAAGTTTATTGTATGTTATATTTTCTATAGAAACATCTGATATCTCCCTGCCTTGCAGGTCATTGAGATTTTTTTATTTTGTCCACTAGGGGCGGTATAACCAAACTCTATCATGTAATAAGTGATTATAGTATGGCAACCAAATATAAGTATATATACACACTACTGTTTAAAAGTTTGGGGTCTGCAATATTTATTTATTTATTTTGGAGAAAGAAACTAATATTCTTATTCAGCAAGGATGAATTAAATACATTTCTAATGTCACTATATATATATATATATATATATATATATATATATATATATATATATATATATATATATTACAAATAAATGCTGCTCTTTTCAACTTTATATTCATTAATGAATTTTCAACATTGATAATAATAATAAAAAATAATTGAGCAGCAAATCAGCATATTAGAATTATTTCTGAAGGATCATGTGACACTGAAGACTGGAGTAATGATGCTGAAAGTTCAGGTTTTCCATCACAGGAATAAATTATTTTTAAATATAATAAAATAGACAACAGTTCTTTTAAATTGTAATAATATTTCATAATATTACTGTTTGACTGTATTTTTGATCTAATAAATGCAGCCCTGGTGAGCATAAGAGACTTTAAACTGATCCCAAACTAGTGATCTAGTGATAATCTAATGACTTAAATCGCTTTAAAAATAAAAGCAACATTCTTATTTGACTTTTTATTTTTTAACTTTATGGATGCAAACCAAAATGTATGATTATTTTTAAGAGATGAATAGTACGTCTAGTATCAGTGCAAAACTACATTTAAAAGACTAAAAACAGTGAATGAAAAATAAGACTGGTAGAGCCACATTTGAATACACTATCAATTAGTCAATGTACAGTATGCAAAGATATGGAATGACCATGCATCAGTTGAATTCTATAAGTACTGCACCTTTTCAGCACTGCACTTGTTGTGTTCTGTCTTCCAGTTTGTAGTTTGTTTACTGCACAAAGGTAAGATCTTACGGATTTATGAATGAACCACTTGTTTCAAACATATTCCAGCTCTTATGACATCCGCTTCAAACATCACAATGGTCATGATAACTGCATAATAAGTAAATCCACTTCACCTGCTAATTACTCTTCGACAGTGATGCCATATAAATATACAGATTCATTCTAAATATGGCTCCCGCATAAGGCCTATATTAATGCACAAAGTTAGATGATGCTCAGAAAGCATAAACAACCTACAGTTACACTATGTCTGTCTAAACTGGCCACAACAGGCCAACATAATTCACTCCCGTTATAATCAAAGAAGCTATCTACACTAAAGCACCTGCCAGTGACATTTGTTTTGTATTCGATATATGTTGAATTGCACTACGTTGATCTTTTAAAAAAAATTTCATGTCGTTACATTGTTTAGAGCATAAGAAACAAATGAAAATAATAATAATTATATTTTACTCATATGTTATGATATGTCTTTTTTAGTGGACACCAGGACTTTTTAGTGGACACCAGGAAAAAGCAATTTTGAGCATGGCATGGTTGTTGGTGCAAGACGGGCCGGTCTGAGTATTTCACAATCTGCTCAGTTACTGGGATTTTCATGCACAACCATTTCTAGGGTTTACTAAGAATGGTGTGAAAAGGGAAAAACATCCAGTATGTGGCAGTCTTGTGGGCGAAAATGCCTTGTTGATGCTAGAGGTCAGAGGAGAATGGGCCGACTGATTCAAGCTGATAGAAGAGCAACTTTGACTGAAATAACCACTCGTTACAACCGAGGTATGCAGCAAAGCATTTGTGAAGCCACAACATGCACAGCCTAGAGGCGGATGGGCTACAACAGCAGAAGACCCCACCGAGTACCACTCATCTCCACTACAAATAGGAAAAAGAGGCTACAATTTGCACGAGCTCACCAAAATTGGACAGTTGAAGACTGGAAAAATTTTGCCTGGTCTGATGAGTCTCGATTTCTGTTGAGACATTCAGATGGTAGAGTCAGAATTTGGCGTAAACAGAATGAGAACATGGATCCATCATGCCTTGTTACCACTGTGCAGGCTGGTGGTGGTGGTGTAATGGTGTGGGGGATGTTTTCTTGGCACACTTTAGGCCCCTTAGTGCCAATTGGACATCGTTTAAATGCCACGGCCTACCTGAGCATTGTTTCTGACCATGTCCATCCCTTTATGACCACCATGTGTCCATTCTCTGATGGCTACTTCCAGCAGGATAATGCACCATGTCACAAAGCTCGAATCATTTCAAATTGGTTTCTTGAACATGACAATGAGTTCACTGTACTAAAATGGCCCCCACAGTCCCCAGATCTCAACCCAATAGAGCATCTTTGGGATGTGGTGGAACGGGAGCATCGTGCCCTGGATGTGCATCCCACAAATCTCCATCAACTGCAAGATGCTATCCTATCAATATGGGCCAACATTTCTAAAGAATGCTTTCAGCACCTTGTTGAATCAATGCCACGCAGAATTAAGGCAGTTCTGAAGGCGAAAGGGGGTCAAACACAGTATTAGTATGGTGTTCCTAATAACGTAATGCATTGATATACCATTTTACTTTATGCAATATGTGGGTAAAATGGCTTGACTTGGATTTTCCCATTCGATACAATGTATCTATACACTGCATCTAATTTGCATATGAATGTGTTCTTGATGCAACATGTAATGAAAATAGAAGTGTAATAATGGGAATAATAATTGGCAACATTTTCATAACAATATCTAACATTTCATTAGAATATTTATATGTAATTTATTTCCCTATTCACTTGTTGTGTTTCCAAGATGCCTGATAAACATGATTTAAGTCCTGGCATCCACTACAGTGGACATTTATGAAATCTGTGCCCTATTCTGTAACAGAAAGTCATATTTTAATTAGAAACCCCATAACATTTTCCTGAGATGTTGATTTATTTATTTAAATTATAATTACAAAATATTATCATATTTCTATGAGAGTGCTAAACATTAATGTCAGCCGCTTTTTAAACGGCATATTGCAGGTTATTATTATTTTTTTTTAAATGAATATATAACCTTGTATGAAAATACCATATGAAAAGGTAATGCAGGATTTAAAAAAAAGACATGAGGGCACAAATTTAGTGGGTAAAGTGGGAATCGTTTGCCGGGCTCTGCGTTGGCTCAGTGCAGAATAGGTTGGTATTCAGTACGAGTCTGTATTTTCGGTAGACTTTCTATTTCAGTTTATCATTGTCATGGTAAATTATTGTGTCCAGCCTGTCAGGACATCGAGTCCACAGGTTTCCTAAAAAAAAAAAAAAAAAGTTTGAAAAACCTGCATGGTGGCATTTTGTGCAGGTGAAGAGATGGTACTTGACTTCTGCGTCTGCTTCGAAAAACGCGGTGGTGTGTAGCGTTCACTTTAGACTGGAGGATTATCATCCCGGCGAAATGATGGAGTTCAACATTGCAATACTCATGTAAAGGATGATATTAAATGAATAAAAATCCACACGCCATGCTTCTTTGCCATTGTTTTTACGTGAATCAATTTCAACATTGATGAATACAAAGTATGTACATTAACACAAATGCATACAGTCTCACACTTTTCAAAACAGTTTTGAATTATGTAATTTTCTGGTAAATATTTTATTTATGCCATTTATGTATTCAAGTTCACTCAACTACATACTCATGGCGTCATATACATCCTCACACTATCGGTGAATTGGCACAAAATAAACCCATAACACAAAATTAATGAATACGGGACATCAAGAAACACTTACAACAATAACACTATACTGTCTGTGGTTCAGCCGCCGGAGGGAGATGTGAGCTCGAAGAAAACGCGAACTGTGCACCGTAAGTCTTGTTTTTTAAACATTTGCTAGCTACCAAATCAGTCGTGATGAGAAACCGCTAACATTATATCACGTAAGGTTAGTGTGGACGGATATTAACGAGTGTGATTTATGCCTGATGGTCAAAGCTTATTAGTTTCTGTTATTGGTAAGTATCAATACTCCTAGATGACCAATACCAGCTTTGCTATATCCTGATACATGATAATAATCTGTACAGTATTGTGATCTGAGCACATTGTACACATCATTAGCTAACACTGCTCTCTCACCGAGACACCTGCTCTGTTCTCCGCTGGTTCTCCTCACAAAACAACTCAATTTGTCTCCTCTAATCGTTGCTCTGTCTAATCCTGGCCTGTCCCTAATTGTGTGTCATAATTGTATGGCTGTGGTCTGCCATATGATTATTAATAAACATTTATAATTTCCTCAGCGTCCGAACTGTCATTGCGATCCATTGTTTTCCTATCGTTGAAATTCACAGCACTCCCTCCCATTACGTCACTTCCGGTGTTGGCATTTTTTAGATGCAGAAGTAAAATGTTCTCACAAAAACGACTCCAAAAGCCTTAATTGCGTATTTATAAGTATATTTTAAATAAAATCTAGTTCCTACATTATTTTTCTATACATTGACTCACTGGGGCCTCTAACCTGCAATATGCCCTTTAAAGACCATATGCTAGTGAAACATCCAAACATTTGGTGTCTCTGCAAAGCTCTGCACGTGCTCTGTACAGGGCATCCACACTTAAGACTGTGACATGTATGATGTCAGAGAAATTCATTAAAATATAATGTCCACTACAATGGGCAAAAGTCTATTCCTGGGTCCCAGGAGGATATAAGTGATATAGAAGAATGTATAGCCTCACACAGTCGCCTTTGGCTTTTGTCTTGCTCAGTTGGGGGACACCTAAATTGCCCGCATTGACACTATATGATAATTGAAATTAGCCGGATAACATCACCGTTTTCACCAGAGCGGCTGTACTGCCGAATCAAATTCTGTTGCAGTGTTTTCCTGTTAACACTGTGAAGCTGCTTTGAAGCAAATGGTATTGTAAAAAAGCGCTATATAAATAAAGGTGACTTGACTTGACAGTAGTAAAAGCACACAAGCCACACAATTTGAGATCATTCATTTCCATTATACTAACAGTTTGAGTTACACCGTTAGTGTTAGGGATTTAGCAAACGCTATATGAGTAACAGTGCAAGAACTACTAACAATGTACACACAACTCCATTCAGCATCTTTTTTTAGTATAGTTTGTATATAAGTTTAAGTCTACAGATACGATGTCCCTAGGGTGAAGGCTCTGTCTGTTATCTGTCTTCTGTCACTCATGCTTCTGATGTCCATGAGAGCTGCAGCTCATAGGGCTGTAAGTCATAGACCGCATGCTCTGGTGTGGACGAACCAACAGGATGAAAGGAATGCGAGTCTGCCTTTGTTACAGGATTTTGTTTGTTCTCTCTCCATATATCTCTCTCTCTAATGTTTTGTTTACGCGTTTTAATGATATCACCTCAAGGTAAGCCACACCACATCTGCTGGAGGAAAAGGACATTGCTTTGTTCTTGTAGAATTTTGTGCAGCGAACACTAAAAAGGGAATGAAAAAGGAAGAAAACGCCATGATTTATCTCTTTGAAATGGCCAAGCGCATAAAGGAATTACTCAAAAATAAAATTATTTACTCATCCTTATGTTGTTTTAAATTACATTTTTCTTTCCTGTAAAACAAAAGGAGAAATGCTGCAGAATGTACTAGCCATATTTTTTTCTCCATTTAATGAAAGTGAATAGCAATCTGAACTTCAAAATGACAACAAAGGACCATAAAAGTGTCAAGTCACATTTATTTATGTGATGGATGATATGACTTTGTTGTGGTTTAATTTGTTGTTTTATGCTTGTAAGTACTGCTAGATTTTATGCTATTTTATATACAGCACTTTGGTCATTTTTATAGTTGTAAAAGTGCTCTATAAATATATTGTATTAGGTTGAGTTATTTATATAGCACTTAATACAACACAGGCACAGCTTCACAGCAATAAACAATAAAATAATAGTATTAATGTTGCAAAGTTTATTATGAAATTATGAAACAATTGCCGGTCTTAAAGTGCTCCTATTATGCTATTTTAAAGGCTCCTGATTTTGTCTCCTACACCAGGTTTAAATGCATCAAAGGTAAAAAAACAACAACAAAAAAAAAAACTGTTTAATTTTCTCCCTCCTTTCCGTGAGCCTACTCTGCTCTGATTGGCCAGATGGCCCAGTCTGTTGTGATTGGTCTACCGCTCACAGCGCGTGTCGGAAGCTAAACTGCCATTTCCATAAGTGAACCTTAGCTCCGGAGGCTTCCTAAAGCTCAGCATTTGTACACACAGTAAAGACCGTAACGATGCCGTCAATTTTACCATATCAATCCGAGCGCGAATCCGATGATGAAACATTGGCAGTACTAGATAATCAACCAGAACCTCCATCACAAGGATGACTTGAGGACGTTTCTCAGTGATGCACCACTCATTTTGAGGTACATTATGAGATGTTACAACTAATTCCTCACCATCACCAGCCTAGCACTAACGTGAATGACTGAACGTTTGTAAAACAAATCTTGCTCCATCCTTTATCTTTACTCAAAGTAGTAAGAATGACAGACAATCTGCATTAATAGACAGTTTTTGGTAATAGTGGTCCACAGCTGATTAGCAGAATTATTTCAGTTAGACAGTAATAAGGTGAGTTAGCCAGAAACATACACAATGTAAAACACAAAACGACATATTTTGAACACCCGGTAGAAAATATATACATCAATAATTAATCATACTTACAGGTTGTGATTCTGAGGAGCAAGCTGGTCCAAATTTTGCGAATCCCGTGTTGAACTACGAAATTTGAGAAGCAGTTGTCATTAAAATGATGTTTGATTACTGGTCAAACATCATTTAGTTGTTCGCTCATGCGCAAGGTTTGTCATTTGCATAAAACACACCCAAACCATCTCCATATAAGGGCTTTCTGCACATGCTCTCTTTACAACCTTTCGTCTCTCGTTAGCCAGACGTATACACATATATCTGCATTATTCAGACAAACACGCAACTTTTCTTACTCTTTAACTGTATATGATAGAATGATCACCACATAATTGGAATGACTTGAGGGTGAGTAAATGATAAAAGAATAGTAATTTGTGGGTGAACTTTAACCCAGGTATGAGAAAAGGGTAACCATGAGGGTGCAAAAGCCAGTGACGTGGGGCTTCAGGGCTGCTCCATGTTTCCTGGCACATGAGGAGTCCAACGCGCCAGCATCCCAGCGGGCGACTCAGGCTTTCTGCTCTCACTACATCATGGAATCCGTCCTCATATGCTGGTGTCCTGTAGGCATAGCTGGTTCATCCCCATATGCCTTTCCAAGAATTACATATGAGGAAAACGCAAATACACAAAATGCCCTGCAGGAAGTGACGCACATGACTGTGGTTTTAACAGGCATCTGGCAGTCGTATATTTGGCTTTGTGGGGTGAAAAGAAGAGGGAAAAAATTAATACTGTGAGTGACAGGTTTACAAACAAAGGGCATGGCAAGGTGCTTCAGTAAAGAGCAGAAAATGAATGATTTTTTTTTTACTGCAATGCATCTTTGCAGTTATTGCTTCATGGCTATTTATGGTCTTATTGCTGACTGAGGCCATATATTTGTGTGACATTTAGTATTACAGCACATCCAATTAAGACATGTAAGGTCGTTCTAAAATAACAGCCTAATGAAACGGTCAGTACACTCCACAAGGTATATGTGAAAACGAGTGGTCTTAATTGTTCTTTAATTATGGCTATATGAATTAAGAATGCTCTTGCTTTAATCCTAATTAGGATAAATCCTTTACGATAACTGACCATTCTTATTATTTTTTATCTGTCGAAGCCTGTAACAGGCAGATAATAAAAGTGTATAGCTTGCATTTCCTGAAGTTCTTGCAATGCAGCAAAAGTATAGTGTAAAAAGGTTTCAGGCTTTGGTTCTGCATACATACAATGCTACATCAGAGCAGGGTTACTGATGACACTCACTGTGCATTTGGTTTTCTATCAGCAATGTATGACAATCTGAGCTATTTTGAAATTATTAAATAGATATAAAATGGCAAAGTCACAGCACGTAAATAAATGTTTTTTGTGTAAATGCTTGCGTGTAAAGAAAACAATTTCTTAAGAAGTACATAAAGTAAATACAAAACAACTATAACTGTCACAATTCCTGTCTTGTTTCCGGTTTGGTGTTTAAGGGCTATTATTTTCCGTAGCAAATGATCACCTGTTCCTAGTTTAGACCTTTTTATCCTGTATAGTGGGTATGCATTGACATCACTTTCCCACCGGACTGAGTGGCAAAAGTGCTGCTGTGTGACTGGATTTAATAGGGGAAACTGCGAAAACGCGAGCAAAACAAACAGTTTTCAGTTTAAATTAAAGGTTGGACTTATAAGTGTTTCCCAACTCACCAAAGATCCAGTGATCCATAGATATTGACATGCAGCCAGGATCTTGTTTTCTGACATTTATATGAGAGCCAGGGAAATATATAAAGCAAATTTGCCTGTGAAAGCTTTATATAAATACAATATAGATAGGTCTAAATCCGGGTAATCACTTATATCAATGTTACATATCATCATATCATCCAGCATTAAAACTTGTATAGTTATTGTCAGTGTTTATTTAAAAACATCAAATTATGCAGAATAATTTGATTTAACTTCATGAAATGATGAAGTTCTTTACGTGAGGCCCCGTCCATAGTCCGAATCCGGAGGGTTGTGGATGCTTTTAGTTCCTGGCTGAAGATGAAGGCCGGGGCGGAGCCTACCCCCTGATGTATGGACAGGGACCGGCCTGGTGGTGGTGGGGAGGATGAGGGTGAACGCCGGCGTCAGTATCTGTGAATGTAGTAATGGGTGGGAACAGAACTTATATACTACAGATGACGAATAATGATTGGCTGGATAGATAATTAGTGAATGACGTGACATTGGAGTCTTCCAGGTAGAACTACGCTAGAGCTCCCATTTCCCTGCCGACCGTAACAATCATAAATATATAATAAAATATATATTTATAAAATCATAATAACCATAAATACTACTTTTATTTTTTTGGAATTTTATGTGCATTTCATTTGATTATAATTAAAACTATAGAAGACATACTGAATAATAAAAATAAAATAAAAAAATAGAAAAAGAAATTTAAAATGACATTTTGAAAAATTCTCTTAAATCTTGAATGGCAATCAAACAGCAAATTGAGACATCATCATAGATTCATAATCATGAACCTGAATAATGAATTGCTTACAATGTTTGCCCAAGTCACATTTAAAAACAAAAAAACTTTCATGCATGAATTATGACAACCTCAGTCAGGATTTTTTTCTTATGTGTTTTTATTGCTCCTAGGGCATGAAAAACAAGATTTAAGTTTGTTTTTTTGTTTGTTTGTTTTTTTACAAATTTTTAAATACATTTTCAGATGTCCACTTGAGTATGCGTTTTTGGTGTTAATTGAAGAGATACTGTATTAAACGTAATACAATAATAACAGCCATTTTACAAACCAGGGAATAAAATTATATAAAATCATGTGAAAATTATTAAATATATACAAAAAAATATATAATACAGCTTTGATTATTGCAAACGCAATTGAGTTTGTTCCCGTTCGACCAGCAGGCGAAGAACTTTATACAAGCTGTACTTCACATTTCTTTGATTGCAGGTTACATGCATTACATAACCAGATTACTTTTTTATGTAACTAGTAAGTATTACAAGTAACAATCATTATGTAATCAGATTACTTTTCAGATGTAACAATTAATGCATTTCAAGTATGTACATTACATAATCAGATTACTTCTTTGATGTAACTGCAAATTACATTCTAACACAAATTTATTTACAGCCAAAAAAAAGTATTTTCAAGAACAGCAGTCACAGTAATTGTATGAATTAAAGATTAAATATAGCTAGTGATGCATGAGGTCCAATTTAGTGGACAAATGATTAATCAGAATTTCCTCCCAATCTAAAATCAATACTTGGAAGATTTTACAATGATATGACTCCTTAGATGTTATTTGAAGCTACAAAAATTTTTTGTGATGTGAGTGCGACTTTGAATAAAACAGTCGTCATTGTGCATAACTTAAAGGATATAAGATATAAATGAATATGAACCATAACCAAAATATTTTGTTGGAAGTAACAGTGCTCCTGGGGTATTCCAAAAAAAAAAAAAAAAAAAAGCAGGTTATGTGACATACTAGGGTATGTTTAAGAGTATGTAAGCGGATAACCTCAACTTTCAGTTCCAAAAACGGAGGTAACTTTCAGGGTATGTAGCCATAGCAACTCACTCTCTGAACATAACCTGCTCCGGAGGAACAACTTTTTTTTTTATATATAGTTACAGTTTTATAATATAAAATATAATATATTAATTATTAAGCAATATACAACAAGGTAATGTTTAAATGTTAATTCAATTCAGATATATTTATTTTTTTATTTTATTGTCATCTCACACATGGATCTGATTTCAATTAGTTAGCATCAAACAAACAATATAATCCTTGAGCTCAGTGAATAAAGAATACTTATTAAACGAAAAGGTCGGAAAAAAAATATTGCACAACCACCAAATAGTAGATGCATTAAGTAGGTTATATAAGTCACCATTTAACAAAAGAAGGAAGTAGAATGGCACACTTTTTCTTAGTGTCTGTTTCCATGGTGAATCATTGATTCATCGCTCTGTTGAGAATGTCTTGTGTGTTAACCTGGAACATACTCTGAGTTGTCTGAACTTACTCCGGGACTCGTTTTTGGAACCAGCAAACCTCAAGTAAGCAAGGTTTAGGTTAATCAACCGGGAGTTCAAGGTATAGGCCTATGTGACGGTAAGTTAACCTTGCTTTCTGGAATACCCCCCTGGAGTCTCAAAAGGACAAGGAGATTGCATATTCATAATGCATATGAAAACAATAAGAGCTTTAATATTCAGTCAAAGGTGCTGTGATTTTCTTCTGGAATATCACACAGAAGAATTACCCTGACAGATATCACTGAAATTGGTGTCCTGAGATATCACACCTGTCTTTGACCAGCCATCATCAAAAAACAAGACTTCAGGATACTGTTGTTTAGCCGGTTAGATTTGGAGACAGTCTCTGCATGTCAGTCATTTTGATCATTCGGTTTTCCTGACCTGGAGGATTTTTAAGGGAAGGTAGTCTAATTCAGTGGCCAAATCGGTGGAAGTTTTGCGAAAAACAGCTTACATTGACTTGCGCATAGGTTTGAAGGTTGCGTCTCAAGAGACATGTGGTAAGAGCGTGACATTTTAGAGTGTCCAGCTCTTGGTGAGCAGAAGTCAGTGTGGAATATGAAAATCAATATTTGTATAATCTAGAGGTTTGAGGTTGTATGACCCTCTCAGAAGCACCTGTCTCAGTTTTTCTTGGCTTCATTATGACATTAATATAACAGAATCTAATGAACCCTTTGGCTAAAGTGCTAGTAAATAATTTCCTTTTAGGAAATACTAAACAGGCTTTCAGCATTATCGTTAGAGAGCATGTATCTAATATACAGCGGATGTGTGCATCCCATCATTCCTAGAGAGGGTTTAGCAAGCAGGGCTAATCCTCTGTCATCTTGAAAGTGGGGTAAATAGGCATTTATTCAAAGGCTTTTCTTGGAAGCTCCGATATCAACTGCAGCCCACATTTAGCCTCAGACCGTATCCAGGGCATTGTGAAATGAACCAAAAAACCCTGGAGAGCGGAGGTGTTTGATGATAGCTCGCACACAAACTTTCTGAATAATGGACGAGATCGTGGAAAATATATCTGCGCTACACACTAACAGCCTACACAAAACATTAAGCTGCAAGTTTAACAAAGGGGCATTAGCTCTTTGGTGTCTTTCTCTGCTTGAAAGAGGGTTTCTCATGGCTCTGATTCCTATTTGGACTGACATGCTGTAGCTCTGTGGTTGGGGGTTGTTCATCCAGCTTGGAGGCTTTTGTTGCTGTGCCATCCTCATCTCTCATCTCTGCTAGAAATGGCCAATCTCACAGAGAGCTTCCACTGATGGGCATGATGAATTTGGCAGGTATAAAGACAGTGGGATGCTCCCAAGGTCAAAGACTTGGGACTCTCTATAGCAGTGATGAGTGGGAGACTTCTGAAATGAAGAGGCAAAGTCCCTCTCTGGGTTTGGGCTTTAGTTCAGTCCAATAAAATGAAGTTTCAGCTCTATTTAATGTTTACAGAGTTTATATGGAACATAACTTATCTTACACTACTAAAAAAGTAAATGGGTTTTAAATGCATGAATTTTTCACCAATCATTATTACTTATTCGGGTCTTTAGCGACCCAGATCTATATCTAACATGGATAGATATCAGATGGATGGTGGCGAAAATATAAAACTTTCTATTAGAGTAATAATTACAGAAGAAAGCCCTATTCGGACGGGATTAGTATTACATGGGGAGGTGGGGGTAAAGTAATTATTACCAGAGGTTCTCTGTGATTTTAGTCCCGTCTGAATGTGCCATCTCGGTAATCATTACGGACAATGTCAGTAAAGATTACGGAGACTTTTACCTTCTGTAAAAAGGTCCGGAAAAATGACCTTGGATAATACTAATCCCGTTCGAATAGACCCGCTGTAAAAATGTACGGTAAAATTCCGTCATTTCCTGTTTAAAAGTGGTTTTTGGTGCATTTTGCAAGCATGAAGGCGCTTGAAGAAGCATTCGGTTGCGTTGTAACTCTGTGGCAAACAACTCTGTGGCAAACCTCCAGTATTTTCCGCATACCATTTTAAGCAAAAAGAAGATCGAAAACACTTATTAGAGGCACAACACTTCTTTTAGCTCTAGAAATCTTTTCCCAAATAGTGTGATTATGCACCATGGTCTCAAACTGCCTCTGAAACCGACATTCTCCCCAAACTGAGATTAAACACAGCGTTTCCTCCCTGCTCCAGCTTCGCGTTTTTTTTCTTGTTGGCGCCATGTTGTGTGTTTGCTCACGTGATAACAGGAAGCAACGTCATACGCACATGACGACAAGGAGGTTACTTTGGTGCGTAAAGCGAGTTGTCTTATCCCGTGCGAATCGGCCATTAATATTACAGACATCCTAAGGTAAAATCCCCCACCTCCCCTTGTAAAACTAATCCCGTCCGAATAGGGCTGAATAAAATAAAGAATAAAGGTTTTGCTACCTTTTGGAGCTTGGAAGGGTTCAGTTTGAGCAGATGTTTTATACCATCATCACTGTCCTCGTTTCCCAGTACATTCAGCATCAGTACATACATGACTCATATTTACAATCTCAAACATGTTCTCAAAACCATAGTTTTCATTAAAGGGGTCATGAATTGAGAAATCAACTTTCCCTTGAGCTTTTGATATATGAAGGGTCTTGGTAATATAAGAATATCCTGTAACTTTCAGAGCTGAAAACTTCCTTGTTAGTCAAAAAAACCAAAAAAAACAAATTGACACCAGGCCCAGCAAACAAGAGATCTCAGAATGTGCCACACCTTGACGTCATCGTGTGACGAAACACTGCCTCAACAGAATAAGAACAATGCCTGATTCTATAAAAACAAAAACAAAAAAACATAAAAACCCAGTTCATGACACCTTTAAATTGCTGAGCCATTTCAAGTTTTGCTGATGATTCTTCATATTCTTTTGCTTTCTGCCTGTAGTAACTATGAGTGAAACATCACTTCATCAGTGTGTATCCAATATACAAAAAGTTTATGGGAAAACAGGAAGTCTTTTATAATTTTAACTGAATCTTTTAGTGAATCAAACTCATACTGTACATCTAAGAGATTACTGTATTTAAGGTTAATTATGATGAGTAATTAAAGACACATTATGAGTTTTGTGAGTAGGACATTTAAAAATATATATAATGAAATATGTAACCACATTTGTGTTTGCTTAGTGTAAGTTTAAAAGTCTGTGTAAACCTATCTTTTGCAATAATTTGTGTACGTTTATTATTATAAAATTGCATTTATTTTGTCCAAATATAGTTTTTACTCAAAAGAACTAAAAGGTTTCACAATTGTTAAATTCCTTACTATTCCCTTTTATGAAATTAACCATCGGGTCAGGGGCATGCTTTACAGTGTCAGTTCACTGCATCTTTAACCCATGTATATATATTCATTAATGAACAACCCACCACAGCACATTTCCCATAAATGTGCATTTCTGACGTAATGAATGTTGTTTATGTGGTTTGGGGTCTTAATGATGTTTCTGTCCATCTGAGGCGTTCTTCTGGGGCGCCTGTAGTCTATAAATGAGCTTGTGATGCTAATGTTCTGGTCCATTACCCTCTGAAATGAAAGCATACAGTAGCTCACTGCTCACTGGAGTCCTCAGTTAATACGCCACCGTATCTGACTATGCAAATAGTGAGAGGGAATAATCTATATTAGCTCACTGACTGGGTGGCATTTTCAAACCGCCTTAATGACCAGGTGGGTCAGCACACCATATTTATGGCTCTGAAATTTAAATGTCACTGCTTTCTGAAAGCATTTGATCATTTCAGGAAAAGAAAAATAGCATTTTATGAACCTAACGTGTAATAATAATTATACTTAGTTATACCTAATTATAATAACATTTTATACTTAGTTATACGAAAATAAAAATGGAAAACATGTATAAGCCTCTATATATAAAAACAAAAACAAAACAAACATGCATGGGCCAATTACTGTACGATTAAGACAACCATATAGCAGTTATGGCTGCGATAATGGATCGACAGTGTTTGTTTTGTTTGTTTGCCATTCAAGATCTAAGATCCTAACAAAAGTCAGTTGGAAATTAAAAACAAAAAAACCCTAGTCGTTATTTTCTCTGTGCATTTTTTCTATATTTTAATGATAATAAAATGGAAAGCACACTAAATTAAAAATAAATAAATAAAAACATTTATATTATAAAAATGTATATCCAAAGAATATATATATATATATATATATATATATATATACACACACAAACCCGATTCCCAAAAAGTTGGGACACTGTACAAATTGTGAATAAAAAGGAATGCAATAATTTACAAATATCTTAAACTTATATTTTATTTACAATAGACTGTAGGTAACATATCAAATGTAGAAAGTGAGACATTTTGAAATGTCATGCCAAATATTGGCTCATTTTGGATTTCATGAGAGCTACACATTCCAAAAAGTTGGGACAGGTAGCAATAAGAGGCCGGAAAAGTTAAATGCACATATAAGGAACAGCTGGGGGACCAATTTGCAACTTCAATTGGCAACATGATTGGGTATAAAAAGAGCCTCTCAGAGTGGCAGTGTCTCTCAGAAGTCAAGATGGGCAGAGGATCACTAATTCCCCCAATGCTGCGGCCAAAAAATAGTGGAGCAATATCAAAAAGCTGGTTGCCGGCTAGAACTCTATAGATCAAAAAAGAAGCCATATCTAAACATGATCCAGAAGCGCAGGCGTTTTCTCTGGGCCAAGGCTCATTTAAAATGGACTGTGGCAAAGTGGAAAACTGTTCTGTGGTCAGACGAATCAAAATTTGAAGTTCTTTTTGGAAAACTGGGACGCCATGTCATCCGGACTAAAGAGGACAAGGACAGCCCAAATTGTTATCAGCGCTCAGTTCAGAAGCCTGCATCTCTGATGGTATGGGGTTGCATGAGTGCGTGTGGCATGGGCAGCTTACACATCTGGAAAGGCACCATCAATGCTGAAAGGTATATCCAAGTTCTAGAACAACATATGCTCCCATCCAGACGTCGTCTCTTTCAGGGAAGACCTTGCATTTTCCAACATGACAATGCCAGACCACATACTGCATCAATTACAACATCATGGCTGCATAGAAGAAGGATCCGGGTACTGAAATGGCCAGCCTACAGTCCAGATCTTTCACCCATAGAAAACATTTGGCGCATCATAAAGAGGAAGATGAGACAAAGAAGACCTAAGACAGTTGAGCAACTAGAAGCCTGTATTAGACAAGAATGGGACAACATTCCTATTCCTAAACTTGAGCAACTTGTCTCCTCAGTCCCCAGACGTTTGCAGACGTTTTTTTATTTGTTATAAAAAGAAGAGGGGATGCCACACAGTGGGAAACATGGCCTTGTCCCAACTTTTTTGAGATGTTGATGCCAGGAAATTTAAAATCAACTTATTTTTCCCTTAAAATGATACATTTTCTCAGTTTAAACATTTGATATGTCATCTATGTTGTATTCTGAATAAAATATTGAAACTTGAAACTTCCACATCATTGCATTCTGTTTTTATTCACAATTTATACAGTGTCCCAACTTTTTTGGAATCGGGTTTGTGTGTATATATATATTCTTTGCTGCCTGCCCTTTGTTTGCTGTTTGCCTGGACTCTGTATTCTGACTGTTTGCTGCCTGCCTTGATCCCTTTCTGTTATGCCTCTGATACTGCTATTCGCCTGGTTTCTTGACACACGCCTATTGGTACACTGAGACTGTTTTACTTTAATAAACTGCACATGGATCCCAATCTGCGGAGTCCTTGTTACAGATGCACTCTGATTACTTATGAATGGGAGAAAGTGCAACTCCCAATATGGTGAATAAGCCCCGCCTTCTAAATGAAAGAGCCAACCATTGATTAGTAACATCATTGTGTCACTGCAATTAGAAACTCCGGTTGCTATATAGATGTTCTGAGATGCACATTTAGGATTGCACATGCGCATTAGCTTTGTCCAGGCTGGAAAAGGGCAGTTTTTTTGTTACAATTCGAGCATTTAGAAACCAAACTTATGAGAGAGTTGTTGTCAGATTATATTGGTGATTTCAAATATGAAATTTAATCATAAGCATGGTGAACAGTTTTGGAGAATTCAAAGAGATAGGAGCTGCACTTGCATGCCAGAGAGACATTTCAAAGATGGCCGCGAGTGAAATGACTTGTCTTAAAGTCCCAGTGAACCGGAAGTAGCAAGTGAGTTTTCTTCCATGCTGTGACATATTTCCAAGTGAAACGAAATATTGAATAGAGGGCAGGGTTTTACTTCAGCGCTCCTCCTCTCCATCTCTCGCTCACAGCAGACTAACGGTCGGAGGGGAGTGGTAAAGTATTTTCAAACCTAAGCCGTCAAATCGACATCATCTGAGAAGGAACGCCGTTTCCAGACTGGAAGTTACTTTTCAGATTTTGATTAAAGATTACCACCACATACAATTTTTTTTTTTTTTCTGTGCATTAACTTGCATGGATTAATTGTTCACCCTAAGACCTGTAATGTGTGCTAATTTTAATGTGTGTACTTTCATGAGGACTTTAAAGGGACTTTGCATAGCCTGCCTAATCAAAAATGTAGCACATTATCACCATATCTTGTTCTAGCTGATAAAAAAAAAAAAAAAAAAAAAAAAATTTTTGCTAGTGCTAACTGAAAATACTAGTGGTGTTGTAAGGGTGGATCGCCTACAGTGGTTCTGACTGCAGGGTTGCCGAACGACTAAAGAAACGTTATCAGCAAGATGATAGAAAATTGTACATTTCTCGTCTTTACCACCCACTGCAGCTTATACCAACGACGGAAATAAGCGCAGTTACAATAGCTAAACATGTGGGAGAGCGTTGCTATAATGTGACTATATTGTATTGCAATAGGTAACACTTCAAAGTCAATACCAAATCAAAACTAGTTAGCACATCATTTGTAATTGAAATAATTTAATGACAAAATCTGGTTATGGTTACACTTAAAATAGTTACAAAATAAATGTATGAGATGATGAAAACTTATACCATTAATCGTACTCCAGCATGAATGTTACCTGAGGGATAGAAAGAGAGAGGAGACAAAGAAGAGAAGAGAGCAAAGAAGAGAAGAGCCAAAGAGAAGGCCCCCAAGAAGAGAGAGCCAGAGGAAAAAAGAGCCCCAGAGCAACAGTTACAATCTTCTTTTATCTATTCCTTGACCATGTGACTGAAACCCTAATGTGAGACATTCAAACTGACCAATCAGACCAAACTTCCCCCATGGTGCTACAGGTGTGACACACATTTGGCCTACAGGCCTTCAGCATTTCTTTGTCTTTAGGAATTCCAAATGGCCCTTCTGGTGAGAAAGATGGGGGTTGAAAACAGTAAAGCAAATGTCTTTGTTCATTTTCAAAAATCAAATATCTTTGATTATTTTCAATTCCTTCAGTGTGACAATACACTAAAAGCTCATGAGACGATACACAATATTGGGTTCACGGAACACCTTTTTAAGAAATCTTCAATGGTGAAATATATGACTGGAAAAATGTCTCTTATATGACCAAAAGTCACAAATGCAAAACAATGCAGGTGCATTTTGAAATATTGTAACTAATCTAGGGGTGTCACTGATTATTTTGGTAATCAAGTGATCGTTGATTTATTTTGATGATTAATCGCGTAATCTGATTTCGTGGCACGGGATCTCATCACACCTTTAGAAAAAACAAAGAAAAGGGTAAACGTTTGGCTATTTTATGCTATAAACTAGTTTTCTATAATTTATTTTCTTAAAATCACCCATAAAAAGTCTCCAGTGAGTATATTGACACTGTTGTCTGTGTTTCTGTATAGTGGCAGATAAATAACTCACTTGACATGGCATATTAGCGGAGCTGCTTTCGTTTGTCATTGCTATTTTACTGCACAAGAGTGATGGAAACAGGCCGATAGTGTTTTGCAGCAATACTGCACATCATTCACTGTCACCGCAAAGGGTAGAACCTCTCTTTCAGATGTTTTAATCAGCAGCGAGTCAACCTGTGGGACACAATCGGACAGGAAATGTTCTTAATTGCGACAAGAAAACGTAGCAGATGAAGAGATTTCTGAAGCGGCTCCTTTTCTCGATGGTGTTGGTGGGGGAAGAGATCGCAGAGGGAGAACGGAGGCCCAAATCTCTTTCGTCTTTTAGCTGATGTATTTTTAATGCTTCCCTCGTGCTGGTGGACGGGTGAAAAAAAAAGTTCTCATCAACTTTTTAGGGCTGCTTTGAAGAGATGTGGCTGTGGGATTCGGCGCCAGTCGTGGGAGCCTGAGGCTTTCAAGCCTGCCAACATTAATTTCATTTACATACACGTCTTTCTACCTTCATATCAGAGTTTTTACCCCATAGAGACTGATGTTCTGCTGGGTGGATTTGGGCCACTGTGAAAAAAGAAGATATTTGATACTGTAACCCTAATCCTTACAGTTGGAGTGCTAAAGCATGTAATAGTGCTGATTATCAGATTACATGGAAAGCGTTTAGAATGATTGTTGGTGTGCTTCTCCTCACTGCAGCTGACAATCAAATATCCTCTCTATATTAAGCACAAAACAGCAGCTTCATGATGCATTGCATCATTTGATATTGCAGCATATGGAGCATTACACTCTACTTTAAAAGAGTATTTGTAATTGCCATTCTAGAGCGTATAAGCACGTTTATTTAAAGAGGCCTAATGATATCATGTGGTGGGAAACTTCAGCTCATTTACTGTGCCAGCAGATGTCTGCAGTCATTCTGTCGTTCAGCTCTGAAGGTCACTCATGAGTCGGCCTAAGTAGGCCTGATTCTTTTTCGGTACTTTAGGTCTTTGTACTGACATTTTGTTGTTCATTCATAGAATTTCCTACAGTTCAATGAACTATTTCCTCACAAACATTTATTTTTATTTTTTTTTGCCAGAATTTGTTATAATTTTTACAATATTTTCATGGCCCCTAGAATATTGTTCCCACCTGGTCATTAATATAAATATCTGGACTGGGATTCAGAACAATGATCAAAACATATATGGTGTATCAAATCAAATCAAATCACCTTTATTTATATAGCACTTTTAACAAGTCCAATTGTTTCAAAGCAGCTTTGTCATTGTTAACAGGAAAATAATGCAACAGAATTTGTACAGCTGTTCTGGTGAAACGGTGATGTTATCCAGCTAATTTCAAGTATCATATAGTGTCAATGCGGGCAGATCGGTAACATAGATGAAATTTAGGTGTCCCCAACTGAGCAAGCCAAAAGCCAGAGGCAACGGTGGCAAGGAACCAAAACTCCTTCAGGGTCAGAATGGAGAAAAAAACCTTGGGAGAAACCAGGCTCAGTCGGGGTGCCAGTTCTCCTCTGGCCGGCGAACAAACAGTGTATGATTATAATTCTGGCAACATAGCAGGTCTTAATTCATATTAGGTAAATAGATATTCGTAAGATTATTCGAAAGATTGGAATCGCCGAAGACGGGTTTAATGAGGATGTCGTGTCGATGCAGCATTTACGGGGGGAGTTTAATTGACATGCTCTCTGCAGACATTTCGGGGATGCGTTGGTCATGTCCAGGCGCTGGTCCACCATCTGATCTGGATCCGGCCCGGATCCGGCTGACTCTCTGATGTGTAGATCGTGTCCATCAAGCTTATAGCTTGTCTAGGTAAACATTTCATTCGGTAATGTGTAAGGGATTAGGTCAATTTAGCTCAAAGGGAATTATTAATTAATTTATAGGGAATTTTGAAGGAATCACTTATTTTACGACCAAACAAATGAATCATCTAGTGTTCATTTAAAAGGGCCATAACTATCAACTCTGTAGTGGATATAAATATCAAACTATAGTGAAAACAACTATTTATTAGCAAGGTAACATGATCAGCAGTTTAAAGGCCCACTGAAGTGCCTTGAAACCTGCAGCATTATTCAATGTGTTGATGGAATTTCCCCTGAAACGGCTCCAGCCGTAAGCAGCTCCTCCCCTTTTTTAAAACAGCCAATAGCGTGTTGTTAATAGCACAGTTTGACTAGATAGTTTGACTAGAGCCTTTCTGTTTGGTAAAGCCATAGTTTCCTCTTAATCTCTAACCGTTTATCATCATAATCTCCTCCATATCGCTTTGAAGTAGGGGAGCGCGGGGCACAACCTAATGCGGGGTTAGTTGTAATACGCATGGTTTAAAACTTTCCACACATGATGGAACTTTGTGTATTTACTAGTTGCCATATCAACATTATTTATAGAAAAATTGCACCAAAATGAAAAAATCTTTGGAAGATATCACTGAACATTTATTTAACCATAGCAAACGTAAATTTCTTACTTCAGTTTATTTTTCATCTCTGTTTATTTAAAATAAGACAAATCTGATATTATTGTAATCGTATATCTGTTATTTAACAGCTGAGCTCATTCTTTAATGCTGATCTAACAGCAGAAGACACGAGCAGCGGTTTAAATCCAGTTGTTCAGGTGGGGTGTGTTGTAACACTGCGTTACAATGAGCCCCTATTAGAAATATGATACTATATTCTATACTTTTATGAATTCTTTTGAGAACCCATGAGAAAAGGGTGAATAATGACTGAGAGTCAATGTTCAGAAATTATTCATTATTATTATGTTTTGAACTCTGCTGTATAGCTGTATTTAGCGACGTGTTGTCAAACTCAAAATGTGTATATTTTTAATGATTAAAAAAATGCCATTATTTTATTTTAAAATGTTAATAATTGTATTTTATTGACAAAAAATATTTTAGTTTGTCTTGTATATTTTTTGGGATTATATCAGGTAACATTTTAAGCTGTCATTTGGTCATGTTACAGTGTACCCCGCCTATGGGGCATGTTGTCACATTTCACGTCCATTCTTTCTGGGTAAATGAAGAAAAAAGTATACACTGCATTAATGAAACAAAACCACATAATTGTACTAGACATGTGTGAAATTATTGTGGGAAAAAATAAATACTCTGAACCCCAAGTGGATTTACACAAACGGAGAAAGTCAAAAAGTGTTAGGTTGTGCCCGCTCTCCCTACAGTATTCTGTGCAGAATTGAAATGGGTCCGATATGTTTTGTTGTCTGCGCAGACTCACGATATGATCTGCTCTGCGCTGTCATATCTCTAGTCAACGGCTCTGGTCTAGACTATATGTGTGTGTGCTGCGGTGGTGCGCGTGAAATTAACGTGAAACCAGACTTCATTCGCCTCAAATGAAAGCATATTTACACTGTCTGAATTGTTTCCTATCGCATATATAGTGCGCTCTGTGCCATTCACCATGTAGAAAACAGTAACTGTGTGAACAGCTGACCGATTTCAGCCGCAGCTTCAGCCTCTAGAGCCTCAGGGGGCGGGACGCTTCAGATTCTGAGAGCATTTGATTGGACAGAAGATGTGATGAGAAGCTGAAGTCTGTGATGATGTCATCAAAATTGTGATCCATTTTAATGGAAGTGCAAGACTGTAATTTTGAATGCTTATATCTCCTAGATGCGAATTTTGTCATTGTTTTGGAGCACACCAGTTTACTCATAATCGCTAACATATTCATACTAAAATAAAAATAAAAAACTTCAATTTTGATTTCAGGGAGCTTTTAAGACATTAAATTCATAAGCACATAACATAAGACAGTTCTCTTTAAAAATTTAATCAAGAGGAAAGATTGAGTTTTAAGAGAGTGAAATGATGAAATCTCAAGTTTCTAGCAATATATGCACTTTATAAACATGACCTGAACAAACCATCAATCATTAATTCAACCCTTCTACCATTTCTTAGGCAGGGTTAATACATTTTTATATCAATGCACCAGTTCAGCTAAGAGGTGTTACTTGCATTTGTGTTGATTCCCTTTGTGGTCCTTTGCTGAAGAGGGATTTCCCAGGTTTTTTGGTTCACTGGCGGTCTCGTCTTTTTTTGGAAGCCAATCATGTTGGTGTGTTGGCGGATGAATGGAAACAGAGTCTTTCTCGTGACTGAAGCTTGGAGTTTTGAGGCGGTTATGGGCTGTAGAGTCATCGCTAAACTTTGTGCCAAAACTTAACTTAGAACACGAGACTCAATGGAAAGAAAATAAATTAAGTAAAAAAAAAAAAGAAGAGTAAGTAAGATGAAATCAGTTAGATGGCTTAAATGAAGCTGTTTGTTCTTAACCCAGTTTGTCTGTCCAGCCCTTTGAGAGGTTCTGACTAGGGATGGAACGATTACATGTTTCACGACGGTTAGTAATATCGTTTAAAATTGTATTATCATTAAAACCTTGTTTGATTATCACGATTTTGAAAACTCAGGGTAAATCCTGTCCAGCCAGCATCAGTCTGGTGCAAGCGCAGCGCTCTTTTCTTTCAATGAGAAGAAATGGCAGAAGGAAGTGACAGCGCCGGGAGATTGTTCAGCCTTCTAAAAAAAAAAAAACTAATCTGATGTGTGGTCATATTTTGGTTTTACAAAAGTCCTGAGGAATTTTAATCGAAGATGGTCACCCTGTCTGCAGAACATGCAAAGGAAATCGGGGAAACTCTTCAAATCTGCAGAGTCGTTTTCCATCACACACTCACTGTTGTATAGCGAATGCAAGGCAAGTGGACTTTGACCTCAGTACCAAAACTATGTTTGGGAAATAATTGGAAAAGTTTTGAGTTGAAATATTTTATCTCACTCACTTGAAATTAACATGAAGCTTCCATGAAGAAAAATTTGCCAAAGACAAACAAACAAGTTCAGACGAGACTAGGGTGACATTTAAGGGATAATAATGTATAATCATTGTAAACTTATTACACAGATTTTCTTTACCACATACATAATTGCGGGGCCATATTGAATTGAGATAAATCAATTTTGTACAGTGTACAAAACAATCGTCCAGACAAGATGATCACAAGAAGTTATAGTAATAATTATAGTAGTATTAATAGTAAAGTCCTCTGATTTCATTTTCAATACAATCAAAACAGAGACACAAGTAGGCATTTAAATGAAACGAGAGTGTCCGTTGTGATGATGTGCGCTGTTATAATGAGTTTCTATTGACGATGGCCATTATAAGGAAGGAAATCCCACAGAATAGAATCTTGCTTAAAAAAGTGCTATAGAGCTGCTTGTTTTATTTGTTGTTTGTTGATTTTTAAATATAAAACTACTTGAAATGTTTTCAGTGTGTGCATCAGTTTTTTTAACACTTTCATCTTATTTGAACAAAACTGTAATAATATTGATAATCATACTGTTCCATCCGTTGTTCTGACCAATTAGGTATCGTCTTTTGTTCAGAGATGGCTGTTTCTCCTCCCCTCACATAAATCACATATCATAACATGGTCTCTTAACTTTCCCGCTCTCAGCAGAGAGTACAGTTTAGACGTGATATCTATAAAAAGAATACAATAAGTTTTAAACAGATTTCATTCAAGCCAAAAATTTGCAGTTATAAGCAGAGATCTACGCTCTACCAAGCCAGTCACACTTTCAATCAACCATTCAATAGTTATAACAATTGCATGAATTATGTGTGATCTAAACATAGTCACAGATAGGTTGTAGACATGATATAGAATTATGCAGTTGAAAGATTATAAGTCAGTCTAGCATCATTTTGATGATTTGATGCATTTTGAAAGGTAAAGACTCAATTTCTGTGTTTTTAAGAGATTTCAGCCCTAAGTTTGAGAGGTATTTTTTAATCTTCTTTAAGAAGAAGAAGAAAGTCTGTCTTATCTCTCTTGTCTTGGGGGTCAAACAATCCTTGGTATTTTCCTTGTGGGGCTCAAGCCATGCCATCTCCAAGCCAATCTGTATGTTACAAACTGCCAAACGTTGACATCTTAAGTGTTTTTTCTCTGGTTGGGATTATCTCTTTACAAGGTTCGTTGTTTACTGTGGAGTTTGTTAATTAGCTCAGACTGGATGGTGCCCAGTTAATTTATGGTCCTAGATTGTTCTGTTTGAACGAATCATCTCTGTCCGATCTGCTCTCAGATGCTACAAATGTTAGGCAGTCACGAGCACACACACACACACACACACACACACACACACAACATACACCATGGCATTATTCCTGGATAACTTTCGATTCACTATCTGTTAAGTGTTGTTTACATTATGTGTACCTACGCACTAGGGGTGGCACGGTACATGAAAAAACATCCGAAACGTTCGGTTCACTTGTCTCGGTTCGGAGAGTGTGCATCGCACGGTTCGACGCATGCGCAATGTAGACTCGTGCCCGTATGTTACCTCAGACAGTGGGCGTCCTTTTCACATGAAATTAGAGGTGTGTGTGGACATACAGTAAAAGACAGTAAAAGTGAAGTGCTGCAGATCACGTCACGTGTAGAAATGGCAAGGGGGGGAGATGAGGAAAGCTGCCCGGATTTAGAGGATGCAACAGTGTCGTATAAGGCCGGTGACACAATGGCTGCTTTTTTTCATGTTTTTGCGTGGTGTGAGAGTGGCATTTCTGTTGCGTGTCACCTGCCTCTTCGCACACCAGAAAAGTGTCTGACGCGGCGCTGCTGCTTGGTGACATACAGTGAAGGCCTATACTTCATGTTAAACATAAATATATAGCCTACTGATACAGCAAAGAACAACGTAGGCAGTATTGACGGAAAAATAGGCTACGAATTCATTCTCTATTGACAAGTGCAATATTTCAAAATCGATAATTATCATTGTTTTTTTTTTTTTTATTACACTCAGGCCTATATCTGCATTTATGTCAACCTAGAGACTTTCAAACATCAAAATGTCATTTATTAATATGTATTTGTGTCAAAATTACATATAAACAGCTTTTCCTATTCTCTTTTGCCTGAACGCTTCCAACACGCTTGCGCGTCGTCGCGTGAAAAATAGGCGTCGGTTCTATTTCTAGCATGCACGCTGCCGCCCGAGGTCACGCAGGCAGTGTGCAAGCTCTAACCTGTTAACATGGGAGCCGAAATAAAAACGGACACACCACACAGCCGGTGTTCTCCTCCGACCCCTGTCTGTCTTGTTTGATTTTTTTTATCTGCTGCAAATGCGACCGTTTTCCCCTCTGTCCCAAACACACATGCATTTAACATGTTGTATATAAGTAGTTCACATGATAAATGAAACATTAAAGCTAAGATATGCTTCTAGTTTTAATAATTTAAACAGGCCTTTGAAGTTTGGGCAAAAAGTTGCTCACGCTGAATTCAAAGCCACAGTGCATTGTTCTGATCAATATTGACATGATTAACATGAAACAGGAAACAACTTGTACATGATATAAAAAATTATAATAATACTGTATCCTAAATTGTGGATATTTAAGCTATATATCATATGCTGAAGTGAATTTCTGGAGTGTTAATGATTAAAAGAAAAAACTACAAGAACCGTACAGAACCGGAAACCGTGACCCTAAAACCGTGATACAAACCGAACCGTGGGTTTTGTGAACCGTGCCACCTACTACACGCTGATTACCAACGAAACACAGACATTAGATGCAGTTTAACTTACCGCCTGACCGGGAACAAACAAACACACTTGCAGAACTCCGTTGCTGCTCTGGAAAAACAAATCCACTGTTTCTTTAACGCTGGGTTATTTGGGAATCTGAACAAAGCTATCTTTCCCTCACAACCAAAAACACACTTCTTTAGTAACATTTTTGATTTTGTGGTCTAAAAACAAAATGACAGCGCTGCCGGCGGCTTCTGTAACCTGAATGAAGCTTGATGATGAGCGCACTCTTGCTCTTGCTCTGGTTGGTAGTCTTTAACAGTGTAAATAAGTCAGAATGCATGAAATAGCATTAAACCCTCCTTTAATGATCATGTTGTTTTGAATCATGTGCATAAGAAATTGCTTGTTTTGCTTTTCCTGTGTTTTGATCCAGAGATTCTGTACTCTTTCAGAAGATGCATAATAGCACCCCCTACCGTGAAAACATGTATTGGCGGAAAATTCAATTCAAATTTAATGGCGGGGAAGCGTTGTGTCATAAATGACAGAAAATGTTGTCAATGGCGGGGAAAGAGTTAAACAAAAGTTAGAAACCCCTTTGAGAAAATTTTAAACTGATACCACAGATTTACTCTTTCTCTGCAGCTTCGATAGCGATTAAGTTATGATATTGTTATGCATCGCAATGTATTGAACCTGCAACATGCGCAGCACTACATGAGCTGTGTATACTGCCATTTTTTGTAAATTACTAATTGAATTGTACTATTGATTTTAATATGTAATAATATTATTATTCATATTATTAATATAAGCCTATTCAAGGGCTTCTATAAGTGTGAAATGGACTTACATTTTTCTTGTCTGCAAGAAAATACAAAAATTAAAGATAATTCAAAATATTAATACAACACTCCTGAAAATGTTGTGTATTAACAAAACATTTAAGACTGAATTTAGAAATCAGTTATATACAATAATGCACTATTTATAATAATAAATAACTTTTTAATTACAAAGCCAAACTCTACACAAATTCATTAAAAATTGGTCCCAAAAATGACCAGGTGGTTGGTGATTAAAAGCCAGTGGAGCCACCTGCAGTAAAGATAAATGAAACTCTGTTCTTACTGTGCTGGACCTGCATGCTCTTTTGAAGAGCAAATGTTATGAATACCTCCGCTGTGATTAAAGCGATGCATGAACTTCTGCATCCACGAAGGAAGGGCGGCTCATTTCTCTCTGTGTCTTTCTCCCATCATCCATCACTGCATTTCCCCCTGTAGAACACCACGCTTTATCAAGAAAATAAGTGTGTTAGTCCTGTGTCTGACAGTAGCGTGTGGTGAGAGGAAAGGAGTGAGAAAGAAAGAGATGTAGGGGAGGAATATAAAGCTGTCGGTGGTTTCACCACATGGACTGTGAAAAAAACAGAACAACATCAGCACGTCTGTCAGGATGGCATGACCTCCACATAGTCACGACCAGCTGTCAAGAGAGCAGGAGGCAGATGAGAGAGGAGGTATGATGAAGAGGAGGAGGACTTTCATGAGTAAATTGCTCTAGACACCGTGCACCACGTCCCACAGACATATCGAAATCACGCGTCACTGATGTGTGGTCCATTTACACTTATGCAAGCAAATGTGGATGTAGTCTGGAAAGAAATATATTGTGAGATGTTAGTCTATCTATCTATCTATCTATCTATCTATCTATCTATCTATCTATCTATCTATCTATCTATCTATCTATCTATCTATCTATCTATCTATCTCTATCTATCATCCTTTGATGTTTCCTTGTCGTTTATTTTGTAATTTGTCATAGACATGTTTCCTGTTTCAGGTATAATTTAAAAATACTACTGTTATTGTGTCACAAAATGTAGTTTTAATAGTTGGTAAAAGCTCAAAATATACTATATTGATATACTATATATCACTACATTGCCAAATGCATTGGGACACCCCATCAAATCATTGAATTCAGGTGTTTCAATCACTTCCATGGCCACAGGTGTATAAAATCAAGCACCTAAGCATGCAGACTGCTTCTACAAACATTTGTGAAAGATTGGGTCGCTCTCAGGAGCTCAGTGAATTCAAGCATGGTACTGTGATTGGTTGTCCATTTGTGAAATGTCCTGTTAGTGGTATTTATAACAAAGTGGAAGCAATTGGGAACAACAGCAACTCAGCCATGAAGTGGTAGGCCCACGTAAATCACAGAGCGGGGTCGGCGCATGCTGAAGTCACCAACTTTCTGCAGAGTCAATAGCTACAGACCTCCAAACTTTGTGTGCCTTCAGATTAGCTCAAGAACAGTGCGTAGAGAGCTTCATGGAATGGGTTTCCATGGCCGAGCAGCTGCATCCAAGCCTTACACCACCAAGTTCAATGGAAAAAGCGTTGGATGCAGTGGTGTAAAGCATGCCGCCACTGGACCACTGCTAGGAGAATGGTACTTGTCTGACTACATTGTGCCAAGTTAAAGTTAGGTGGAGGGAGATAATGATGTTTTTGTTTTTTCAGGGATGGGCTTAGCCCCTTAGTTCCAGTGAAACAGATTCTTAATGCTTCAGCATACCAAGACATTTGGACAATTTCATGCTACCAACTTTTTGGGAACAGTTTGGGGATGGTCCTTCCTGTTCCAACATGAATGCACACCAGTGCACAAAGCAAGATCCATAAAGACATGGATGAGAGAGAGTCCTGACCTCAACCTGATAGGAACATCTTTGGGATGAATTTGAGCGAGATTGTGAGCCAGGCCTTCTCGTCCGACAAAAATAAATCACTTAATGAAAGAAAATGTTTTTCTCCAAAACACATTGGCCATAATTATTGGCACCTTTTTATTAAATACTTTTTGCAACCTCCTTTTGCCAAGATAACCGCTCTGAGTCTTGTTCTATAATGCATGATGCATTTGGAGAACACCTGACAAGATATCAGAGACCATTCCCCATACAGAGTCTCTCCAAACTCTTCAGATTCCCAGATCCATGTTGGTGCTTCTTCTCTTGAGTTCACCCCACTCATTTTCAATGGTGTTCATGTCAGGGAACTGAGATGGTCATGGCAGAAGCTTAATTTTGTGCACAGTGACACATTTGTGTTGATTTTGATGTTTGTTTTGGATCGTTGTCCTGACGGAAGATCCAGCCACGCCCATTATAAGATTTCTCAAAAAGATTAAAAGATTTTTATCTGATGGTATTTGGTAGAATTCATGAGAGCATGTATCTGAACAAGATGTCCAGGACCTCCAGCAAAAAAAAAAAGGCCTACAAAATAGGCCCAACATCCAGCTGTATTTTTAACCGTGGACATGGGATACTTTTTATCCCTGTTTGCACCAAACCCATCTGGTGGGTTTTCTGCCAAAAGCTCTTTTTATAGTTTCATCTGACCATAGAACGAGGTCCCTTTTGAATTTCCAGTCGTGTCTGACAACTGAATATGCTGGAGATTTTTATGAGCAAGAATGATTTTTCTTGAATCCCTCCCTAACAACATGTGGTGATGTAGGGGTTGTTTGATTTAATTTTTTGTTAGGCTTTCTGACCCCAAGACTCTACTTATCACTGCAATTCTCCATCTGTGATCATTGGAGAGTCTTTGGCCACTCAAACGTTCCTCCTCATCGCCGTTGCATTAAGACAATATAGACACACATCCTCTTCCAGGCAGATCTGTAATATCTTTAGTTAATTGGAACTTCTTAATTATTGCCCTGATGGTGGAATGGAAATTTTTGATGCTTTAGCCATTTTCTTACAGCCACGTTCTATTTTGTGAAGCTCAACAATCTTTTGCTGCACTTTTTTTGGCCTTTGTGTTTCCTCATATATATATATACTCCTGTGAAACAAGACGTCATAGCTCTACATTTTCGTGTTCCTAGTCACCTGGTGTGCTAAAAATGTAAATATTAATGGGAATATACTTAAGAGATATTTTACTCATAAAACAATTCTAGGTATGCCAATAATTGTGGCCGACATGTTTTGGAGAAAAAAAAAAATTCATAATGTGATTTCCCCGACTTTCCATTCGCTTGCTTCAATGAAAGGTTAGGTTTTGCGGATTTTTCAATGATAGATAAAAAAGGATAAACAATGCAGATTTATTTTTACAGTCATCTTTGATCATATTTAATTCTGACCACAACTGTATGTACACTGCATCCGAAAAGTATTCATAAAGCGCTTCACTTTTCCTACATTGTTATATTACAGCCTTTTATTCCCGAAATTGATTAAATTTATTATTTTCCTCAACATTCTACAAACAATACCCAGAATGACAACGTGAAAGAAGCTTGTTTGAAATCTTTGCAAATTTATTAAAAATAAAAATTAAATAAATCACATGTACATAAGTATTCACAGCCTTTGCCATGACACTCAAAAATTGAGCTCAGGTGCATCCTGTTTCCACTGATCAACCTTGAGATGTTTTTACAACTTGATTGGAGTCCACCTGTGGTAAATTCATTTGATTGGACATTAATTGGAAAGGCACACACCTGTCTATATAAGGCCCCACAATTAACAGTGCATGTCAGAGCACAAACCAAACCATGAAGTCAGAAGGAATTGTCTGAAGGCCTCCAAGACAGGATTGTATTGAGCCACAGATCTTGGGAAGGGTAGAGAAAAATCTGCAGCATTGAAGGTCCCAATGAGCACAGTGGCCTCCATTGTGAAGTTTGGACTCTTCCTAGAGCTGGCCGCCCATCCAAACTGAGCAATCAGTAGGGCCTTAGTCAGGAGGTGACCAAGAACCTGGTCACTCTGACAGAGCTCCAGCGTTTCTCTGTGGAGAGAGGAGAACCTTCCAGAGAACAACTATCTCTGCAGCACTCCACCAATCAGGCATGTATGGTAAAGTGGCTAAACGGAAGCCACCTTTCCCGCTTGGAAATTCGCCAAAAGGCACCTGAAGGACTCTCAGACCATGATAAACAAAATTATCTGGTCTGCTGGAAACAAAGATTGAACTTTTTGGCCTGAATGGCAAACATCATGTCTGGAGGAAACCAGGCACCGCTCATCGTCTGGCCAATACCATCCCTACAGTGAAGCATGGTGGTGGCATCATCATGCTGTGGGATGTTTTCCAGTGGCAAGAACTAGGAGACTAGTCAGGATTGAGGAAAGATGGATGCAGCAATGTACAGAGACATCCTGATGAAAAACTGCTCAGGACCTCAGACTGGGCGAAAGTTCATCTTCCAACAGGAAAACGACCTAAGCACACAGCCAAGATAACAAAGGAGTGACTACTACGGGGCAACTCTGTGAATGTCCTTGAGTGACCTGGACATTGAACTTGAACCCGACTGAAAATCTCTGGAGAGATCTGAAAATGGCTGTGCAACGATGCTCCCCATCCATCCTGGTGGAGCTTGAGAGAGTCCTGTAAAGAAGAATGTGAGAAACTTCCCACAATAAATTGTGCCAATTTAATTTTGTTATAAATATATACATGCAGTGAAAATAATTAATGTACACTTTGCCTGAACCACATTTGTGTGGCTATTAATGTTTAAGATTTTTTATATGAAAATGAAAAGTGGTTTTATAACATATTTAATTTTATTGTTGCCTAAAATATATATACAGAGATAACTAGAGTAGCTGAGAGCAAGCTGAGTGATGCTAACAAGATCGCTGCTGTTCCATTTGCAGAATTAGTGGACTTGCGTCCTCCTGTTCTCGGAGTTTATTCTACCAAGGATGCAAGTCTGAATTTGCATACTTGGTATTGAGAAATGCCTCGTTTATAGCTCTCATGTTTCCATTTGTAACGGACTCAGCCACGCCGCCTGCACCAGACTCCCACTTCGCCCCGCCCATCCGCTCCTCATCACCGGAATTCTGAGCACCTGCACCTGCAAGCAATCTTCCCTGCACTATAAAGCCAGCACTCACCTCACTCACAGTGTCTGGTCTCGCCACCAAGCATATCCGGACTCTATCTGTGACTTATGCGAATCTTCCCAGAGACTTTCTCTCCCGAGCTTCCCAAGAACTGTTTCCTCGAGCTTTCTCCTGGATCATCACGATAACCTCCCGAGTCTGCATTCCCTAACCATCGCCGCTTATTACACTCAGTTAAGACTATTTATTCCGTTACCACTGCCACTCCATTATCTTGCACTGTTTACTGCCCGCGGCTCCGCTGACAATAAACCTGTTCACATCCGCTCTGTGTTTTCGAGTCGCTTCATCATGACAGAAGACCAGACCAATCTGCGAACTTGTAGGCAGAAGCGGTCGATTCCTCTCACCCCAGTCCATCTCGATTCCCGAGCCAACCCAAGCACTCCACTTTAGCACTACAACTGGGAGCCTCCTTCTTCGCCTGCCTCCGCCTGTCCCATGGCCCGCCAGCGCCACTCATGATGGCAGGCGTGAGAATTGCAACGGTTCCTGTTGCAGTGCTCGTTATATTTTTGAGCTTCAGGCCCGCCAGTTTAGCCTTCAGAACGAGCAAAGATCGCCTTTATGATCTCTCCTGGACCCGACGAGCTCTCAATGGGCCCAGGCGATCTGGGCGGCTGGCGACCTGTCACTCAAACCCTGGAAGCCTTTACTAACCCTTTCCGGGAGGTTTGCAGCGGTCTGGGGTCCCATCGCCGCACAGGCGATCAGTTGCTCGACTCCAGCAAGGTACCCTTCCCATCCATGAATACACATTACAATTCTCCGCACCCTTGCAGCTCCTCCAGTGGCTGGAATGAGGCAGCGCTGATGGCTGCCTTCGCCAAGGATTAGACCCGCAGATTCGCGGCACATCTGGCCATCTACGACAAAACCATCGGTTTGGAAAACTGATCCAATCCTCCATTCTGGTGTCACAAAACCTCTCGGCCTGCTCCTTTCCCCGAACCCGTTGCATCCTCCGCCTCCACCGCGGACCGCCGACTTCCCAGCACCAGGAACCCATGCAAGTGGACCAGCTCACGATTATCACCATCAGAAAAGAGAGCAGCAGCGTCGTATACCTCTGCCTGTATTGTGGAGGTCAGGGCCAGCTACCGCGATACCCTGTCCAGGTCCGACCTCCGCATGGCAGTGAGCTACCTGCCCTTCAGGTTAAAGCTGTCAGTCACCTCGTTATCATACACTAATGTATGGTAATTTCGGATTGGTCACTCTCTTTCAGCCCAAAGCTGTGATTGATTCGGTGTCAGCTGGCAACCATTTCCGCTTCCCTGCACTTCAAAACTCAGGCTACCAGGTTCCCTCATGACGCACAGCTTCCGAAACTCACTTCCATTTTGGGGAAAACCGCTGGGCAGCGAATTGGTATTACGCTACGCCCACCGTGAAGTTCTCCTCTCTCCGAGATCTGGCTGCCTGTTTCTGGTGCTGGAGGTTCCACGGCTGACGTCGTCTCTGGGACGCCCGTGGCTTTCTGCCCCATTCCCTAACATCTGCTGGAAGTCAGGTGAGATTTTGAAATGGAGCCCATCCTGCCTGAATAACATCTTTCTCCTATTCAGAAAAATCCATCCTCCGACATCCCAGGTCTCTCTTAGCCACGACCATCAGAAAGTCCCCCGCCTACCATTTACTGACCTTCCCGAGCAATACCGGG